>JAGGAW010025789.1:0-17596 GCA_017657375.1 Termitomyces sp. T27 | reverse complement strand
AAGATGGTGAATAGGATCGCCAATTGACGTCGACTTCGTTTCCACACGGTATCGGCCACAATTTCCTGCACACATGCTATTTCCTTTCTCGTCCATCACTGTAACCACTGTACTGGTCAATGCGATCAATGGTTGCAGATAGTTGCTTGATACTAATGATATATTAATGATACCTAGAACATGGAACCTGATAAACTGTGATCGATCAGAGATGCTTGCCAACTGCAAGCTTTTGCGACTTCATCCACGTCAAGTACATGCCACAAATCACCCGTCTACACTAGATACCAGTGTTTCTCTCCTACAAACCAGAATACCCCTTTCTCTTCTCGATCATCCAACGCAGCCATATTAAGGTTGTTCCATTCAATCGTGGGGTCAGTCCGCATCTTGAGTGATCCATCCTCTTCAAGGAACCGGACTAAATCCCCAACTTCTTGTCTGTCGTAGACTGATCGTAATCTCCATCGAAGCTCTGCCTGGCAACAATGATGTTCAAAACGTGGAGTCGATAGAAATAACTCGTAGACAAACTTGTGTTATGCCTGGGCGGAATAGAACAGTTCCCATTACCGCCCTGAGAGCAGCTTCCCAAAAGTCCACAATCTTACGACCCGATATATCTAGCCAGCGTCGAGGAAAGATTCTTATCGCGGGATTCTCGGAGACGAGAACAGTCCAGTTTTTTATGTATGCAGAAGATACCAAGACCAGTGATGAGTACCCGGCCCAGAATAACATTGGGACAGATGATTCCGTCATCCTTTTGACAATGGAGAAAAGCTGTCCACTTGTTACAGCAACATTTGTGTTCGTCTCCAAGAACATCAGATTAGATTATTACACTTTATCGTATGGAATGAAGACTTACACGTAGATGATTTTTGGTGACACCGTGTTCAGCACCATGTCGAACGATTGTTAGTGTATGCATTGCCAACTCCCTTTCTTCAGGGCTAAGGCCGTCGTTGAAGGATGTCCATTCTTCCTCGAGACAGACCATACAGTCGGCAAACCTGGCGTTCATCAGTCGTCTGCATGACGCGATTCCTCCGTCGACAGATTGGCCATGGGCGGGATTCAAATCAACCGGTAAACTCGATGTTGTTTGCGCCGGCGATGATTCCGGGGTTGGAAACTGCTGAGGCTGTGATAGCGATGTGACTATTGTGCGAACATACACTGCTGTCTCAATTTGATCATCATCTAAACGTCTTTCAGCCTGAAGATCATCAAGAATCAATGAATACTAACCTGCTTTCTTGCTGTTCCAGTCAAGGGCTGGACGACATGATTGAGCATGAGACGTGTCAATTTTAAACTCGACCTTGAGAAGCTTCAGGACAAAAGGTAACGTAAAGAAGAACCACACTCACCTTATTCTCCGACACAAGCTGAATGAGAGCAGCAGAATCACCATCAGATGCAGTAAGTGGCCATTCTCTCCAAATGCCACTATCTTGAAACGATAACTCCTCGAATGCTGTGGCGTCTTGGAAAGTCTCCCGAGGAATTGATCCTCCAATCGCATTTTGATTGCTGATGCAATGTATAATCAGGGATTGATAATACGGAAGGTCAATAAACATTCATTTACCCTTCTGAAATTTTAAGCTGCCTTCCAGGCTTCTGTTTCTGAGGATCCCGAACCAGTTTTGAGAGGACACCACGGTTAAGTAAGTTCTTGGTAGCGACAGAAACATAATGCTCCCCAATAGTATGCAGAAGCGTGGACCCCAGTTCTGGGTCATAGCACTCATGTGGAGTGCCAAGTGTCATCTAAGAGGAGTGAGCAAGATTTAGTTCTCTCGTCTGTTTGCAAGCTCACCTTCAATGCTGACTCTGCCATAGAAACGGCTTCGGGGGGAATTTCTCCTATAGGGAGCATGTCTTCTGACGTCCTGAGAAATGGCTGACGGAGCATTTGTTTTTCGCGTCCTTCTTCGACGACCGCATTCCAAACAAAATCCCAAGATGGGGCGTTGGGCGTACTTTCCACGATGTCATACTCAGCCAGGAGTATATCAACCGAAGCCGAAAGAATTGTTCCAGCACGTTCTTTCGGCTGAGCGAAACCGACGCGTCTATACACACATGAGAACACCATGACACGCCCTGGCAATCTAGTACTCACATAGCATTTTTATCAACGTGCTGCCTCAGGAATTCGATGTGTTTAATCAAATTGAAATTACTGGCACTCATGAGGTCATCATCGGGTAGAAGTGGAGTACCCCGATGTTGCATCCAAATCTCATACCACCTATCCTCGAGGCGATTGAGATACGCTTCATTTCCTGGCATTTCCCGGATATGTGCCAGACGCTGACGTACGGTGTTCCGAGGGACAGCGGGGAATACCTGCTCAAACGCGGCCCAGTCGAGCCTCGGTAGGTTGCGGCATCGTGCACGTATAATAGCAGAGGCATCGCGAGCGAGTTCCTCGTAATCACGGTTCCACTGGAACCTGTGGCGTCGCAATGTTTTGGGTTTGGGCTCCGCGGACTCATCCGGAACTACAAAAATGTTTCGTCACCCAATGTAACAAAGAACATACGGAGACAAACCTTCAGCATTCTTCCTTTTGCGTTTTCGTTTGACTTTGTCCTGGCGCGGTACAAGAGGGGGTCCCTGCATAGCAATCAAAGCCTCTATCGGCTTTTCAGGAGGATTGACGGCAACGGTTAAAGGTGCGGGGTCCACTGGAACAGGTACAGCCCGAGAAGGGAAAGTCCGCCTTGTTGCACTTTTCAGAACCTTCTTTGTTACCATGTTGGCCTCTCGCACGGCTTCGTCGATCTCATCTTCCCATTTTCCAAGGCCCTTTACGGAGCCGGCCTGCAGGAAACGAACTCGGATTCGACGTATGCGAACATCGGCTGCTGGTTCCAGCGGTGTCGGATAAAGACGTCGCACCATATTATCCCACTCCTCCTCCCTCAGCTTTTGAGCGTCAGCAGCTTTTTTCGCGAGCGATGCTTTTGTAGCGGCAGTTCGTTTGGCCTTCTTCTCAACAGCAGCCTGCGCGGCCTTCTTGCGAAGCTTCTCTATGTCTCGTAGAAGCTTTAAGCGGGTAGCGTGGAAGAAGTTTCTGACAGACTGTTGAGGCGCACTGATAACCCATGATATTTTCTCGATTTGAGTGGCTCCTTCATCCTCTTCTTGCAAGGGAGTCTTCCCGGTAGCTGCATCTGTAAACTGCCTGAGATACTGACTCTGATGCCATGTCAAGATATATTCCGAATTCCAAGACACTTGACGACGGAGGGAGCGTGCAACACTAACAGGTACATTCGTCGGGCCAGTAGCACTGGGTGCATTTGCGGACGTAATAATATCTGTTCTAGTGCTTGCTTCCTGGAGCAAACGCCAGAAGTTTGTTGCGTCAGAGGCAGACCCGACGGCAACATCCTGCCAGAAAGGAGGAGACACCTCGGAGGCAGCCCATACATGTATTGGAGCAATGTCATTGAAATGCCAATATGTTGGGGCAGCCATTGGGGTGCTAATGGTCCAACCTTCGAGAGAAGCCATGTCAAAGGTGTTTGGTCTACCCCCGTTTTCTTCACAGGTAATCCATGGATTGTCGGACTTGGACGATTGAAGTGGAGTCACCAACTTCAGAGAGCGAAGAGTCTCTAAAATGTCAAGAAACCTGGAACGGGCGCGAGATCTACCGATTTGAAGTGTAGTGTTGATAGTAGGAGGAAGATCGCGTACGAGTGTTTGACGACCCTCTGGAGTTGCGATAAACTTGGTCAGTTCATCGTTATGGGTCAGAGAAGATACCAAAGAGCAGTAGAGACCGAGAGGGATGTCATGGCCGAAGAACGACAGGTCTACAATTCGTTTTTCATGTGAAATGATGTTTGAAGATGGGTTTCGGTTTTCAAACGCATCAAGAATGGATAGATGGAATTCGCGGCAGCGAACAGCCTTGCCAACAATGAATCCATATAGCTGGGCCAGCGTCGTTCTCTCCGTCAAAAGAACTTCTCGAATGACAGAGTCATCATAGGAAAAGAGCTGTTTAGCTCGAGCAACATTTTTGCTCCAGCGTTCCTTGCGATCATCACCTGGCTGCTCCATTTGCAATAGTTGTAAAGGAAGAGCCCCTCTGGGTATAGAAGTTGGGTCGGCCCCGTACTCCACATGTTCGTCAATTTTAACGAAATTGCCTGGATGGGGAGTGGACTGAACGCTACGGGACAGGTCGGCAAGAAAAATATTCAACCTTTCCTGCGAAGTAGTCGGGAGGTAGACAATACAAGCTGGGCGTCGAACGCCTGTGTGAGTCATCACCGAAGTCCTGAGTTGTTTGATTCGACCTCGTTTCTCAAGGTTATTGAAGGTTGACACTGCTGTGCGTTTGTCCGTCCTAGTACCCGGAGGAGCGCTGGTCGGTTCGCCAGCCTTTGTCATGGCCTCCAACAGAGCTCTGTGTTCCTCGAAGAAATCCTTCGTTTGAATGTTTACGATCCCCCCCATATTTTGAACAACACGATATAGCTCATTTTCTCGACGAAGGTGAGAAACGTTGACTCTTGTTCCTTTTTGAGACACTTGCTGGATGGGTTCACCCTCTGCCTGAAGCTGATCAAGACTTGAAGACAAGTTCTGTACGCCCGCTTCAGTCAACAGTGGAGCCATTTGTTTTGGTTTTTCAATAGGTGTCAGAGGAGAATCGCTACCCTGTGATGATGAGGTAATTTCATGCTGTAGCAAAGGTGAAAGATAGACTCACGGATGCATCGTGGTGCATTTGTTCTACATACTCTAAAACGTCTGCTACAAGAGCGGGATCGATCGAGACACCACTGAGATCGGGATGAGGGGATAATTGAGAGCCGGAAATTAGTTCATGAGGTGCATCTCGAGAAGGAGAGGGTAGAGACTGAAGCTGCGTCGATTGCGCGGAAGGTGTGGATGACACTTGAGGCGGATCTTTTTTATGAGTGAAAGACGTCTGGAAAGGTACTGACTGTTCTAAGGGTGGCTGTTCTGAAGGTTGCTTGGAAGAGGTTGACTGGTCAGGGATCTGTGCAGTGGACGAGACGTCATGAGAAAATTCTGGAGCAGCAGGTATATCAGATGTTATGATTTCGTTGGAACGGTCGGGCTGATTAACAAGAATGACCGGGCTTTCAAGGTCATCGGAAGGTGCAGACGTGAACCGGATGCGTTTAGACGGGCTAGATTCGGCCTCGTCTCCTGAAACCGTTTCAGTGGGGGCGGCCTCGGGATTCTTAGCGCCAGGCTTTAATCGAGCCCTTTTCCTAGAGATTGAGGAAGTTTCGTCCGTTGTCGCGATACCATTTCTCGATGTCGACGTGCGCTTATTCGCGGGAAGGGCGGCCTCGTCCGCATTGGTCTGAGAGGCGACTTTGGATAATCTACCTCGCTTCGCCGGTGCAGATGTCTCTTCTTGTGGCCGATCGCTTTCTTTTTGTTTGCCTTTTCCACGCTTCTTCGGGACTTTGGCGCTTTGAAGCGTCGGGTCTGTATGATTTATCAGGTCTACAACGGATACGCTTTTTCGTATAACATACCAGCCTCTTCCATTGTAGTCAGCCGTCTCTTCTTGCTTGGCCCAGGCTGCTCGTTTTCGTTTTCGACGAGGGCAGTTTCTTCTAGCTTCCTCTTCTTAGCCTGCTTTCGAAGCGATTTGGGATCTTCTCCAACAGGATATTTTCTCGGTCTGCCCTGTTTGACCGACCCATCCGCAAGGACCGGGTTTTTCGGTGTACGCTTTTTCCCTGTTGATTTTTCAGTGTCCTTGAAGGAGTCTTGGTACTGATGTAGTGCATTTCGATCTCTGTAGAACAGATTCGAATCCATAGGGAAAAATTCTCCGACGTTGGAAAAATCAACTTCATTGTAGCCTGCGCTACTGTTATCCAAGTTTTCTTTGGCGAGGAGCTGGCAATATGAAGCCACTGTAAAGTATCGATGTCGGCGCTCTCTGCCACTGGTCTCCATTAGGCCTGCGATACCGAGATCGCTAAGATGAGAAGGAGGGGGGAACTTTTCTGCTCTCGTAAGAAGAAGCTCGATAGTCCGTTTGTCGAACTGACAAAGAGCGGCGGAAAGTTCCTGGAAGTATAATTTTGAGCTAGAAATGAAGCATGAAAGAGTATGACTTACGTTCAGAGTCATTCCAACCATACCTGATTCTTCGAGAAGGTCGAAGATCTGTTTGTGAATCGTAACGTTCATTTTGACCCCGGACTGTCCGCCTTATCAAAGACATATCGTCAATCTCAACATTGTCCAACAATCAAAGGTCGAAATGGCTGACCAACTTCCTTCTCGTCGTCTTCATCCCCGTCTTGAGGCCGTACGACGATACCCTCATCATCTTGCCCAGTTTTATCCTTGGAAACCAAACGAAAACACTTGACGGAAGCATTCAACGATTTTCGTTTGTTACTCGGTACAACCACTTTCTCTATCACACCTTGCTGTATCATCTCGCGATTTCTGCTCTGGAAGAAACGACGGTCTGTCTTAGTTGGGTTTGCAAAGCCCTTTTTGTAGCCAGTGAGGTCGTGGGTTATATACAATTGGACTGCTCGCTTACAAGAGTGATCAGCATGTTATTCGATGCATGCATTTGATTCTTTGAAGCCTTAAGCAATTTCACGACTCGACCCCGGATAAGGGGCAAGCTTGAAAGATAGCGGGCGTCAATAGGAGTAAAGTCGAGTGATTGGACGTCTGTGCTTCTTTCTTCCTCTTCGTATACATCTGTTGTCGAATCCGGAGTGACTTGATTGTGCGAATTCTCAGCCTGGTTTTCTTCTTCGCGAATAGCTTTCCAATGCGGGCTGCGATCAAAAAAGTGCCGATGGATAACAAAATGAGTACCGACGCCCCCGCGTCGAACTTTGACGCTGCATTAGATCAAAATTGAGCATAAAACATTCTAATGCAGGTGCAATATCCATACACGAGATCCAGTTCTGTCAGCTGTCTCACAAGGTAAAAACAAGTCTTCTGGTCGTATTTGGATTGTTGGCCCAGTTCAACGACAGTAACTCCGTTATCTCTACCTCGCGTTATGATCTGGAGTGCAGAGTAGACCATCGGACTAAGTTTCGCAAACTAAGACCCGGTGAGACGTCAGAAGTGTACAAGATACAAAGACGAACTCGTATATGTGAGCCTGTGACGGCAGCATAGATGGCATCTGGATCTAGAGCTATTCGAAGCTCGTTACCGTACTCTTTCTGCAAGTCATCCAGGGTCCTATCACGAGCGCCGGGAACAATGTCAAGTTGAGTGGGTATCGTTTCTACGTGCTCTTCGCCTTTTGCTTTCGCCTTACGCTTAGCGCTGATTTGTGGCGCAATCCACACTTCGGAGGTGATCCCTGGAGGCACCGTGCCGATCCTTACAGTTGGCTGTTGTGCCACAAGGGACCAGACAAAGGCGCAGAAAGCATCATCAGGATTTTGCGGGGTACCGTTATGGGCATAGAAATCGATGATGAAATCGCGCAGCCTAGAGACATTGCAACCTGGGCAGGTGAATGAAATTATCAGACATAGGTATAAAGCAAAGGTAAAGTGGCGGGAAGGGGATTCGAACTCCCGAACGGGACGAATTTTTCGAAGGGACATCATGTGATAAGGACACATACCTAGGTCGCCGTCAAAGGAAAGCTCGCGAAGACAATGATGAAGGAGCTCGTCCATCCTCAAGGGCAACGAGCATGAGAGTTTCAGACAAAACTCCTTGGTGGTGGGGAGGACCAAAGGTGACCGGAGATGATCCTTACTGTGTCCTTATGAAACTGTCGGATGATTGCTCGACTTGCCCTTGACGCGAAAAGAAGTCGGGTGCTTCTAATGCAATGACGAGCGGGCAGAGGCGTCGATGGATCAGATTAGGGTTGTGACACCGGGTCACTTCGCGTGACAATCGATTACACTCCAGTTTGCTCAACGGAATGACGCTGAACAATGTTCTTGTCATAATCTAGTATTACGAGTCGTGGTAGTAGGTAGTACATATGATCAATGCGGAGAGAGGTGTTTGTATCGGTAATAAGTACGTAGCCGTACCGATGAAGAGGCTTTTTGAGTCTAGAGTGAGAATCCCAGATCATCTAGGCGGTCGTGTCCCAAACAAACGAAAAAACAAAGGACTCTAAAAGGACTCTACGAATGTGCCGCCTGCATTTCCCGCTCCTCCCATAATCGTCGTAGGACATCAGTAAACCCTAATTTTCCAAGTTGTGCATTCTGCTCAAAGCGTTGTACCAGCCAGCGTTCAAGCCTATCTGCAGCTGTTCTCCATAGCGCCATTCGAGCTTGTACTTCTGCCGTTTGGGAGAAATTCGTTCGTGAAGGAGACATCGGTGAATAATGTATACGCTCAAAACATGTGGCGAATTGCGATAGTGAAAGGTTGACAGAAGTGATGGTCGCATTTTGTGTCGAGGGGTCAATGAAAGATATTTCCCGGACGAAAGCGTCTTCTGAACCACCAAACAGCTGTTATGTTATAAAAGAACGATTCAGGATACGCAAGAATCACTTTAGCTATCTACGCACCTTGACAATCCAACTCGGTGCCTTTTGTTTACAACCCAGAATACGCTCCGTCCTGATGATTCCAGTCTTTGGGTCGACAGAGCGGTCAACGACGTCTATGCTGACAACATGAGAGCATTTAGGGTTCGGGTATTTGTGCCACATTCCAATGACCACATGGGACCATGGATGCCTAGTGACCGAAACCCAAGTCAGTCAATCGATACTCAAGAGGGGAGGGTGCTCACTCATAGCTGAATGCTTGTGAAAAGAAATGCATTAGGAGAGAATACGGGTATCGATGTCCTAGAGGTAATGGTACAGGGAAGATGCGAGACTGAAGATGTGATGGTCGTGTGAGGACCAGATAGTTACAAGGCTCGGCGGCATGACCTTTTTTTTTGACACATTAACAATCACAAGTGACGGCATCTCGGCCGGAATAAACCGGAACGGGACTCAATGTCTCCCACCATAGATAATGATAGGTAAGTAAGTATGTAGACTCGTTCCTTGCAATGATCATTATCACGATTGGATGGTTATTGACACAATTTTATTATCTCATTCTTCCAAAGATTCACCTTCATTTAGCTGGTGGAGAAACTGAGCTTCACCCTGCTCCACTGAGACCATATCAACAACTTGTTGCATGTGATTTTTTACGAGCTCGATGACATCATATCGTCCCTGCTGCCCACGACCCCCGAATGTTACCTACTCTTACTTATAATTACTAGCGCTTTGTATTTGTTTTGTCATAATCGACTACACCCAAACTACACCTCGAAAGCACTCCAGACTTCAACTAAGCCGTCAGCGAGTTTTGTCAATGTTGCCCATCGAGGGAAGAACCGCAAAGCCTCCTCATATGCTGGAATCGTACTCGCAATGCCATCGTTTAGCCCAACCCTTCCACTTTCGTACTCTGACCATCCACAGGCAACCCTCCCTTTGGCTTTCTGTGGTGCTTCGACAAAGGTAATATCGATCACAAACTCTCTATCCCATGTACGGCTCCAAACTCTCAACTCTGTCAGTCCTTCGCCCTTTTTTGCCTCGAATCCTTCGTATCTTTTTCGGACTCCAGGTCTACCGCCAACAACAGACCATTTGGCCACTTTAGCATTATCAAAGTAAACTCTGCACCCCCGTGTATTTGTTCCGCGTATCCAGATGCGCCTCGTGTTGGGTGATGATACTTGTATGCTACTTTGCAGCCACGGGTTGTAGGTCAGAACCTGAGAATATGGTGCAGTACATGAACTAAATCCGTAGGAAGATATGTTCTTTCCGGGCGATGGTAGCATATCATTGCCGGAAGACCAACCACATCTGAAAAGCTCCTTACGATCATTGTCTTTGATGCATTCCACACTGCTCTTCACAGCTGAAGGTAATGCGGGTACAATCATTTTCTCCAGGTAGTGCGGGAGACCGGTTAAGTAAGTCGTCGATCGTGTTCTAAACTTGAGGTTAGTTGTATCGATAACCTCTTGCGACACCCATGGCGCGATGATCTCTACTTTTTGCTGGAAGAACACTTTCATCGGTGAGTTGATTGAGAAAGGAAATCCATGCCTTGCGGAGGGTGATGAAGTTGGGGAGAGGAGGATGCCCAAAAATCCAGATGTGTAGACCACAGAAATCACAAATGCTACCAATACAACCCGAAATAGTGTTTTTGGGCTATTGGTGTTTTGAAATGAACGCGCAAATGGAAGAGGCGCGGCATGAGGGTAAGACGCTATGAAAGGAGCCAGAGGCAGGATTAAGAGGATCGCAATAAGTGATATTCCTGCATAGACTGCAAGTGTATTTTTAGCAGATGATGGTGGATGTAGATTGAGACTGACCAATCCAGACAGGTCCACCGTCAACAATGCCCTGAGGCATGGCATCAAGTAAGATTACGCCGATGTGTGAAACCAGGATCACTGGAATTGGGACGACGAGCAACAATTGAATGAACCAGACTGCCCGCTGTTGTCCATCTTCAATAGTGATTCCAGAAGAAGATCGTTGTATGAGAGGTGTGGACTCAGTCGGTTGCTGATCTTCCCGGGTTTCGCCTCTCATTGCGGACGCCTCGCTTTGATGTGTCTGATTGTGTTTCCTCAATACTCCATCCACAGCACCAATCAACCAGCCGAGGAAAGCACAGATCGCGAAAGCAGTAAAGAGATACGTCCCGCCAATTGGGAGAAATAGAGTGGTTACCAAGAGAATCATATAGTATAGTATGAAAAGTTGAAGGAGTGAAGTATTCGGGTTGGACGTTGACAGAGGGTGACCACGCAGGAAGGGAAGGGGAGACGATGTGACAAATAGAGAGAATACCAGATACACCAGGGAAATAGCCGATCCTGCAATCGCATACGGCGACGAGTAGACAACCTAGCAGACTGTGGTTAGACGCTTCGCTAAATATGTACCATCAATGTGGGCTGACATATTTATTTGATTCCAGATAGCACAGTACGAGTGCAGCCTGCGAGGCTATGACTGCTACGAGGCCAATCCAAAACCTGATCCAACCGAAGTTGAACTTTTGTTCGTCCCGCCACACATGATGAAAGATTCCTGCATGACTTGTTCCAGTCTCGGAGAGGCGACGTTGGACGGAGAGGCTGATTGTCATCACCGGTAAAGTCACCAAAAGTACAGTATTGAAGGTTTGCATAGCAGCCAGAGGGAACATCACCATGAATCGTCCGAACACTTGGAGGTGATGAGTTCTAAGGTCGCTATCGTAATTCAACCAACAGAACTCAAATATGACGTACGATCAAAGTAAACGACATCGCCGGAAGGCTCGCTGTTATCCTGATCCAACAGCGCACATCCGGAACCATCGAGAGCTTCCATCATACTCCAGAGAGCACGTATACCGCCTTGAAGGAATGGAATCGCATCATACTTTGTGTGATAGTAACTTCGCCCCTTGTAGAAGGCAAGATCCAGGCCTTGCATACCTCCGTCTTCAGCATAGATAGAATAATCGGTTCTAGAACGGATGACTCCCGCAGAAAAGGCGTCAGCAGCTAGGATGGTTCCATGTGGATGAGACACAGAGTTCTGAAAGGCACGTAATGGCTTCGTAGAGGTACCTCGGAATAGAATCGGACGACTTTGTGTTCAGAGGTGTGTCAAAATTCAAGGCATCGGAATATGTATAAAAAACGTCACACACCTTCCAAAACCGGCACCTTCAAGGTTAAGGAAAGTTTCTGTCAAGTTAGACCAAGGATGCTCAAGAAATCTATGAAGCAGTGAATACGGGCTGGTATTGCGAGCACGTCACATACACGTGTGCTCCATTCAAACCGTCCTCTTCGCCGTTATTAAAATTGAAGATAGCGGTTTGTTTGCTCCTCGTCTTAGCCAGCTTTTCTACCATTTGCAGCATCGAAACTATTGCCATTCCATCGTCCGTTGCCCCACTTGCAGTTGAGACCGAGTCATAATGCGCCGAGAACAGAACTGCACTACGGAAGTCTTCTGCTGTCCCATCGACTTTGACCAAGATATTAGTACCTTCAAAGTAGACTTGCTCATAAGACGCGTTCGACACGCGATCATCAACTACATGGACATGCGGATATCCCGTAGCCACGAGCTTTAAACGTTCGAGTAGATACGCGTGTACGAGATCGTTTGCATGTGAGTTGTAGGGATGTGGACGTATGGCTATGGTATGGAGGTCTTGCCATGCGGTCGAGAGGTTGAAACCACGTTGAATGTCGGGTTTAGGAGGATCAGAAAGTTCATCTGTCTTCAGAACGGCAATGAAAATGAGCAGGTAGATAGCGACGGCAGCTGTGGTGCCGTGGACTAATTGCCACAAGTCCATGTCAAGTAGCGAGGTGCGAATGAAACGGCCATCCAAAAGACGGTTAGGGTGTCTTGTTTGGTGGAAAATACTTACACTTCAAGTAATTTCGTTTCCAGACTTTGCTTCTCTTCTTGAAGGGCGAGACGTTTCTCTGCATCTAGCTTAGTACTAGAACAAGAAACGTTTAGGCCAAGCTGAAAATGTAAAAGATAACACAAACAATACGTAGCCTCCTTGGCCATCATAATGCAGAATCAATGCATGATACTTCCAAAGGGATGGTCGATGCGATACGGTGAGAAGTGTAATACCCAAGCGCGTTGCGTGATTCATCATCATCCCTTCCATCTCAGTGGGTACAAGTGATGTTGCTTCATCCAAGATTGCATACTAAGAGTTGTGAACTTTGCATACCGCAACATCAATGGAAGAACGAACACACCCGCGGATTGTGATAGAATAACCTTGCCCAGGCAATCTTCTGCTTATCTCCGCCACTCAAGGCATCTCTCCATTCCCGCGTGACATCCCAACCACCTTCTCGCGTGACTATGCCGTCCATTCCTACAACGGCTAGGATCCCCAGCAAATCGTCGTCCGTCACACCACCTATTAGGTCGTCAGGATTCACAGGGGGACAAAGTACATTACCACGTACGAGCTTCCATTTCCGCCTTGGAATGTGGATATATGACTTGATCACGAAGGTTGCCGAGGGACAGATATGGCCGTTGTGGAATAAGGATAAACTGAGAGGCGGGGGGTTTACGGACAACGCCGCCATATACGGGCCAGAGACCTCCAAGTATACGGAAAAGAGAAGACTTCCCACAACCTGACAAGATGACCATTATGCGACAAGTTGAAGGACGGTGAGTCTAGTCTTACCGTTGGGTCCGACGATAAGGAGGTGTTGCTGTAGAGGTGTGTACCGTCAGATCAATATATTGACTGGATATCCAGAAGTACAAACCCCATGTTTCACTTGGAAGCTCAAGCTCTTCACTAGGACATCCCCGTTCGGTGTAACTATAGGTACATTCTCAAATTGAATATCATCCGACTCAATAACCTGTCCGTGGCCGTGCAGAACTTTCAAACTCAATCAATTGCCAAATCAAGATGGTAAGAGCTTACTGTTCGCATTCTCTCCAATAGTGGCACTGCTGACTAGGGCCTTCTCAAATTTGCCTCCGCGAATGTCTTTCATGGTGTCAAGAAGAAGAGATACTCGAGCCGTGTAACCAGCCAACTCAGAAAGATCCTTGTAGGAATACATAACACGGCCAAAAGCGTCTTCAGAGTCATTTAAACTCAGATGAGAATATAATGTAGATATGACATACCTGAAGATGAGAGCAAAAGCCGACGATTGGTAACAAACCCTAGGGAAAGGAAGATTATCAGTCAACGTCAATCATTGCTATAATTTTCAACAGATTCTAGACCTTCTGTTCGTCTTCCCAGATCAAGGCGTGTACCTGGAAGTTTGAGAAAGACGGGTATTGAGCAGAGAACAAGCTGAAGGGTTATACGTATGATATATGTGTGACTGCCAGTAAAGTTGATCAGCACTTACTCCATAAGCTCCCCATAACCACTTAATCACACCTTCTTCTATACACCCAAACCACCACCGACGGGTTAATACATGGTCTTCGTGTCGAAGCACACTGGCGTATTCCCTCTCTAGCAATGTCTTCTCGGTCTGCTCCCCATTCAGGAATGCAATCTCTTCAGCGAATTCGGCGATGCGAGAATGGGTATGACGTAGTGATCCTGATAGCTGAGCTGAGAGCGCTGTGTATAATCCGAATGATGGAGTCAAGCGGCGTACTTCGACGAGAAATTAAAAGAAAAGAATTATGTCAACAAGGGAAATCGGATAGACGAGACGGTACTCACACATTATTGCGGAAGATTGGACTAGAATGGTGAGAATCAGAAGACCTTCTGCGCCGACATTTTGCGATAACTGGTAATTATACAAAATAACGTCGAGTATGGGCTTTGCTATATTGGAATATATAGCCGCCAAGTGTGTGGAAAACCGTTGTATATCATGAGTGATCATCCTTTGAAAACAGAGAATAGGCTTCTCGGCACTGAATCAATACTCATAGAAAAGAGGACGCAACTGGTCAGGGTTCTTTATCCGGTCGTCTAAATTTGCTGGACTCCATGTCAAATCTGGTGGAATAGAAAGATAGGGAGTGACCTACAAATTTTGTAATACACCTTTCCGTCGGGACCTTCAGCATCCTCACCCAAGTATTGTTTCATAACTTCCTTGGTCAATCGCGTCCGGTATGCAATTGCCAGTTTATTCTGAATATAACTCAACCAACTATTCGTCCAGGTGGCTGGAATGGCGACGAGCAGCCAACGCAAGATATTCAAGATAAATTCTTTGGTTCGAGCGCGTACGAGGCTGGCGACGATCCTGCATGCCAAAAGATGAGAAATGTGAAGTTCACAGATAGACTGGTCTTATAAAGATGTCAGGAGTCCGAACTAAATGGCGATAGGCATTGCCACGAAGCGGATGGAGTATGACACGATGGATACACTCACCTTCCGTCAAGTGCGGCCACATACAAAGAAATTGCAGTTCTGAAGACGAGTAGACTGGAATGCATTACCAAAAGTAACGCTTCCTTGGATCGTACGCTTGGAATCACAATGCGAAGGATCGACGAAAGCCGTTGATAGAAGAGAGCATCGACCTGTTAACAATGTATGTCAAGGTGCTAAATCAGAAAATCCACAGGCGTACCGCGACACGAGGGGGCTTCCCAGTCGCCTCATCCTGCTTATCACCCTCATTTGCCATGCCTTTATTCTTTCCGCCGGCGGAGCTTGACGAAGGTGGTCGAGATGAAAGTCCACGATAAGTTGTCGAAAGCACATAGATAGCAAATGAAAAATTGAGAACTCTTTGGACTAAAGGGCGATGGGCCACATAGACTTTCGCGAACCTAGCGAAGCATTGATTGACCGATTGGACATGCAGTGTCGAGAACGCCGCCATCCTTTCCAGTACAAGGGCTGGGCCTGCCGGGACGACTGAGCGTGGTGTACCGTTCAACTATTCGTATTAGTATACATACACCTCATTCAACCCCTCAGCATATTAAGACATGTGAAATTACAGTCTGATCTCAATCGATATCTAATCTGATAATCGGCACATCTTCACCCTTATGTGCAGAAATCCTTGGCCAACTTGGCGTCCTGAACCCAACACACGACTTCGCTCCAGTCCTTAATTCGTATCAATGGTGCTCCCTCGGGTATTGCGATGATTTCATTCTTCCAGAACTCTTTCCCGCCTTCTGCTTCCAGACGCCGATTATACGACATTTCGTCTCTAGCATCATCCGGACTTGATATCCTCTTGTTCCATTCGTAGTTTCCAAACAAAAGGACTTGCGTTGGCTCCTTGTATGTAGCACATTGCAGTGCATTTTCAACAGAATCGTCTATTAAGAGGACTGCCTTCAAATCCGCGCAGACCTGTAGATTGATTATTAATTTCGTTTCGAGAATACAACGTCCCCGTCTCTCTGACCTGTGCCTTGCTGAGTTTTGTTACAAGCTCATGCCCGGTTTTGTGAGCATCCTTAAACTGTCCAGTACAGATGATCCTCTCAAAAAGACCTTTTGATGATATTGGAATTCATGTTATCCTTCCATTGGAGTAATGTGGAGTTCATACCTGGAAAGTGTCTGCTCACCCACTTCCAACTCTCATCTGCTTTATCCTCTGCTCTTGCTGTCACAATTATCAATCTAAATCCCATGTTTTTTAATGCTTGTACTCCTTCTCGTGCGCCTGGGACAGCCTTGGTATTGAAGATCAAATCTGATTCATAGAATTTCTCCACTTTAACAAATGTTTCTGCTGGTGTTCCCCAAAATGGATTCTTGAATGGTGTAAGCAACACATTTCCAATCATCCACCAATTGAAATATACCTTCCAGTAGTAGTAATCTGATGATTTCTTCTTACGGCGGTCAAAAAAGATAGGATCTAGTGTGTTACTCACAGTAGAACATCGAGATATCCATATTCGATCCGTACTGTGTGTTATGCCCTAAGGAAAAAGCTCAATAAAATCAAGGTATAGAAGAAGATGGTTCTTACAATCCGCGACCATTTGGTTCGTCTGGCAGAGGACATCATCAAGGTCGATTGCGATCACAGACCCAGCGCTAGAAGGCGGGTACAATGATAAGAGTTTTTCTAGTGCAGCTTTCTCTGCCTGTTCTTGTTGTCCAGGTAGTTCAACAAAATCTGCATGATCTTCAGATGGAGATTCAAGTCGCTGTCGAGAACCAGCAGCAGACATGACGAATTCAATGATCAGAAAGTTAAACTTGTGTGGTGTAACTCCGACTCGGAGTCACTGACTTATTATTTTATTTGATCGATCTATCACTTATCACGCGGGAAACTATAGACGCTACTAGCCTACTACTCCTGACCAGGGGATACTGTGAATCCCTAATATGATACATGTACACAGACACTAGCGGTTGGCAATCACTGCCAACTCGATCACCCTGTGTATTTGATACTGAAGCAAGAATCATTCCAGCTACTAGGGCCAAGCTAAAGGCATCCTCCAGTAAAGCCTGCTACTTAGACAATTTTTCTGTTTCACAGAAATTCAAAATCCTTGTAGAATTTAAATTATATCCTGATCCATACTGTCCCATCAAAATTATTCCCACTGACTTGTCGCCGACCTTCGGTCGCTCTCGTAGGCATTGTAGCTTCAAAATATCAAAGGACTGTAATCTGCTTAAGAGAGCTAAATCATTATGGAAGTGATATGGGGTTGATCAATTTTTTAAGGCACAAGTGATGGGTACCAGGTGACAGAGATGGGCATTTTGCTATGGCCCAGTTGTAGTCTGTTCTAGTATTACTGTGACCTCCCCACACATACTCATGACTCTGGAGGGATTTACAGAAGAATCTGGTAAAAACATTGACCATAGTGTACCAAGTAGATAAGTATACATCCTGTATCCACAATGAACTGATTGTTCTAATTGGGGACCATGTCAGTATAAACAACAACTCCTCCTCCGAGCTTGCCACTTGAATGAAAGTACCCAGTCTGAACGCAGAACCAGCTCACAAAGCGGCGGCAGAACGCAAAAATTTTCCATATGAAGTTGTTTGAACATATTTGCTTTTGCAACGAGTTTGAAT
>JAGGAW010025788.1:24833-63079 GCA_017657375.1 Termitomyces sp. T27 | reverse complement strand
GCGAGTTTATACACCAGGGAGGAGGGACATCATGGATAGTGCTCGGTGTCAAGAGTGAAAGCCCACCAATTCGATGGCCGTCTCTGGTTGCGACGAACGGCATATCAGTACCCTCGATTGAATCTATCACGTGGAGATGCTTTCATCAAGCAACAGACTGTAAGTAATCAGACCCGTATAACGTAGAGGATGGGATCTGGCGGCAGAGCAATAATGCTTTGTTGCGATCTTCTGTCCGCAGACTTCTGATGATTGATTGGCAAGAACCTTTGAATCAAACATGTACCGCGACCAAATACGCAGATATCGCGTTTCTCCAAAATAGGCAATCGACCTCGTCCTGACCGTGCTACCTCCAGGCTTGTTTGCCAACCATGGAGCCCAGTCCACACCTGGGCACCACGTCCGACCTCGAACTACGCGCCGGTAGGATAGCAGATCCTAACATAGGTACGACGTTCTCGCTGTCCCAAGTAATCTCAGCGCTAAACTCGCATTTCCTTGAACCTATGGTATATAGACCTCAAGACCAAGCATGCAGTCGCTGCAGAAATACGGGAAATGATCGACACCGTTCGGGATATTGAATCGATACGAGCAATCCCGGTCCTTATTCCAGCTATCCTTGACCTTCTGCGAAATGGGGAAGTAGCTCTTCAGAAAGATACCGTTGAGTACCAGTTCCGCAGACTTCTTCTGGAAACTATGAATCGGCTTCCTGTCAACGAGGCGGTGAGACCGTATGTCCCTCAAATATATACCTGCATGCTGCAGATACTCCGCAGGGACAACGAGGAGAACGGCTCTCTGGCGTCTAAAACGCTTCTCGACTTTACTCGCAGCTACAGAGCTCTCACTGAAGACTTCCTAACCGAATTCCTGGCTATATTCAAGGAGGGTCTAAACAACCTGAAAGAAGTAGTGGTGAACACCTTCTCCGAGGATTCTGCGCCTCTCGACGCCAACGTCGTACCGTCAAGCATACAGAGCTTCAAAGTACTTGGCGAAATGGCCATGATTATCGTTATAATTTCGCAGATTCACAGGCAGATGATTTCTGGCCACATAAACGCGACGATACCCCCTGCGTTTGAGGTTCTTGCGCTCCAGTCGCCTGCGCAGCAGAAGGCGCGGGAAGACTACGAGGCGATGGGCGGAATTTGGTCTGGAATGGCGCTTACCATAAAGAATGCCTCTTCGTATTCCGAGTTCCTACACTGTCAAATCAAGGTAAGCATGGGATAGTTTCTCAATCTATCAATCTGGTTGACGTTGTGCGGAGGTTCTGTCTTATGTTGCTTATGTCACGAGGTTTGCTGGAGAACCCGACGAGGCATCTGCAGAAACTCTCATTCTTACCGCCCTGCGCATGTTACAGGATTGTCCCCCGAATGGTATCACTTTGCGAAAGGTCTCGATTATTCCTGCCTATCCCTGAGTTGCACTGATGAGTTGCACAGGAGCTTATGGTTGTCTTTCGCCATCTTATGGGTCTTAGTGCTCGCAAGGCACTCTTGCCTCATCTTGATAAACTTCTTGATGAGGATGTTTTACTTGGAAAAGGTGTCAGCAGCAAAGAGATACTCAGGTATGGACTATGTCGTTGTTTGCCGAGATATTTTACTGAATATGACCAGAGCTGTGGTGTACAGTGCCATTGCTGATTTGGTGCATCATATTCGAAACGAGCTCACGCAGCAGCAGCTGGCGCGTTCGGTCCACGTCTTCTCCAAGATCATTCACAATCCTGCACTCGGAAATAACCTCCACACAATGTCGGCCAAGATGCTGTTTGGGTTGACTGATGCCATTCTCGCGAAAGGCGACGAAAAGGAAGCTGCACGGCTTATGTCATCCATGTTTGAGACCTGCTTGGAGCGATTGGAAGCGCTTGCCTTGGTTCAGGACGAAGTCACTGCAAGTGCTACACAGCTGAAGGACAACAGTGAAGCAGTAATCATCGACTCTGCATTTATTGAGAAATCGCGACCAGTGGGAGCCGCTATCTACGCAATGGAAAAACCCGAAGAGTTCGTTCATGGTTAGATTTCTTTTTAGGTTCAGATGGATTTTCAGAGACTTACTACCAGCTCCTTAGAATCACGCCTCATGTTCAGAACTCTCTTGCATGGATTCCGTGTCTGTCTTGCAGCTATGAAAAAGTGTAATGCAGCACCGCCAGATGGTGATGTATTTCTCCGGTTATTTGAGGGATGCATCAAGTGCATGTCTCTCTTTGACCCCGATCCTCGTATCAACGATCAAAACGATGCGATCGACTGGTTTGGACACGCGCTCCTCGAAATGAACCTCCACGTTTTCCAGGAAGTCTGGACAGTAAAGATGGACTTTTTCTTCAAATGCGCTTCCAAGCGGATGATTCTCCTCAATATCTGCCAGTTCCTTTTCACCCGGGAGCCTACGTCACCGACTCTCCTTGCTATTGTCCTCGGTTATTTGGTAGACCGACTTCATCTTTTGGGAGAGTATGATGATATGACTGCCGCTGCTACGATACGGCTGTTCAAGATGGCTTTTGGTGCCGTAACTGCACATGCGAATACAAATGAAGTCATATTGAAGACGCATTTACCCAAGCTCCTGATGGACTGTTTCCCGTTGGCGGCAAAGGCTACCAAGCCAACCAACTACTTCCATCTGCTTCGTGCCCTTTTCAGAGCTATTGGTGGGGGTGGAGGTAGATTCGAGCTGCTCTACACTGCCGTCCTGCCTTTGTTGCCCGAAATGCTGGATAGCCTTAACCGCCAACTGATGGCCTCTGAGGGCCCCACGCGGGATATGATCGTTGAATTATGTCTGACGGTCCCGTTACGCCTGACCCACCTCCTTCCTCATCTTAATTACCTCATGCAACCTCTGGCTCTCGCATTGCGAGGTGGCCCAGAGTTAGTTTCGCAAGGCCTCAGAACGCTTGAGCTTTGTATTGACAATCTCACTCCCGATTTCCTTGATCCAACTCTCAGTACAGTGCTACGTGAGTTGATGGAGGCTCTCCATAGCCACTTGAAGCCTCTACCTGCAAATCACCATCCTGCTCATACTACCATTCGTATACTGGGAAAATTGGGTGGACGTAATCGTCGTTTACTGACGAAAGAACCGGCTTTGAAATATCGCCAACACTCAGAGTTGGCGAAGGTGGCGATGAATTTTGGGGGATCAGGAGAGAGATTGGATCTAGGTCCGATTATGTCTTTGGCTTGCCGAACGCTTTCTAAGGGGTCCTCGTTTGATCGTGGCCACTCGTATGCTCTATTGGAGAACTGCATGACAGTCATGCTTCATGAGGTCAGTATACAGACTCTCTGATCTTCATTGATTGAACAATCTCCAGGGTATTTCGGGCCAAAACCTGGAGGATGTCTTTATACGAGGGATGGAAGGCATCTTCGATGGATTGAATATTCCTGAACTTCAGCCTCGAGCCGAATCATTCATACGCAAGGTTGCACAGTATGCGTTTGAAGTCGAAATTCGTCGTAACCATTCACGAGGGCCAGGAGCTCGGACACCGATCAGCGGGTTACTTTCGTCGTTCCTCGACTCGCTTCCTTATGGTCTTGCTCGTGATCAGCGAGCTCAAGCCAAGACTGCTCAGTCTATTTTTGTGCTCATTTTACAAGACCTTGTCGCACCAAACAGTCCGAATGTCATGTCGCAGGATATCATGGGGATCCTACATCAAATAGCAAATCGGATTACGGGATTATGCCTTGAAGACTCATGGATCCACAAAACCGCAGGGTGCCAAGGCATCAAGAATCTTTCCTCTATTCCTGCGTATGGGACAAAATGGGTTATGGAACGTGAGATTGACCTTATCCGGACTCTTCTTCATGTTTTGAAGGATCTTCCTCGGGACCTCCCTCGAGACGTAAATGACGTCACCGACCTCCTACTCAGCGTTCTCCGAATTTGCACATCCGAGCTCGAAATTCATGGAGAAAATCCAGGCCTCGCGAGGAACAAGCTCATTCATCTTGTTGGTTTGTTTTCTCCAGAGCTTCAAAGTTCAAACTCTGTCGTCCGTCAAGCCGCTCAGGCTTGTATAGAGTTCTTGGTCTCCTTGAGTGGACGCCCCGCAGTCGACCTCTTAATGCCTCATCGAGAACGTACTGTGACAGGAATCTATACGAAACCTCTCAGAGCCCTTCCTTTCATGAAGCAAATTGGGATGATGGAAGCGATTCGTTACTGTATTAGCCTGGACCCTCCGCTCGTCGAATTGAACGACGAACTACTTCGGCTCCTCCACGAAACACTTGCTTTAGCAGATGCCGAAGACAACGCTCTGCTAGGGCGATCGCCAGGCCGTCAGAGTGCTCTTGAAGTTATTCAATTGCGTGTCGCCTGTATCAAGCTTTTGACGGCTTCGATGCCTCTTACCGACTTTTTCCAACGTCAGGCTCAAACAAGACAAAGGTGAGATTCCGTATTATACTTGATTGCCTGACTAATGACCTTGTCCAGGGTGACGAGCTTGTACTTCAAGTCTTTGTACTCCCCCTCGCCCGAGATCAAAGATGTTGCACACGAGGGGCTTCGCATGGTTCTTACTCACCAAAGTCGTCTTCCGAAAGAACTTTTACAGACCGGCCTACGCCCTATCTTGATGAACCTCGCCGACCCTAAACGGTTGTCGGTTCCTGGCTTGGAAGGGCTTGCTCGCCTGTTGGAGCTACTTACCAATTATTTCAAGGTGGAGATTGGGCATAAACTCCTTGATCACTTCCGGATTGTTGCCGACCCCGCGATGCTCACCGTTCCTCTCTCAAACAACGAAAGCATTACAAAACTAGTCCGTCTGGCGAATATCTTCCACCTTTTGCCTTCTGCTGCAAACATCTTCCTCGAGAATCTTGTCAATTCAATTGTCCAAACCGAATCTCAGCTGTGTCTTTCAAATCAGAGCCCCTTTTCCGAGCCGCTAGGAAAATATCTTGACCGATATCCAATTGAGGGAATCGACTTCTTCATGCGTCACCTTACTTTCCCGCGACACATGAGAACGCTGCGGAGTATACTTGAGGCCAAATTCGCTCCCAATCTTGAGCGTGAGCTGGCCTCTAGGACGTCCCTCATTGCAACAAACTTCCTTCGAGGACCTGGAGACAGTTGCACACTCCCTGCAATGCTCTTGTTCTACGATTTCATACGTTTGATACCAGGTTGGTTGGTTGAGAATAACTATGTGATTGATGCTCTGCTTGGTGTATGGCACTCAGAGATCCCTCAACCTGAACAAACTGCTGTTGCTGTCCCAGAAGTTGTTCAAAGGCACAGTGTCATGCTTGATATCTTTGTCGAGGTTTTGAAGCAGTCCCCTCGCATCGATCTCATCTTTGAGATCATTGCCATCTTTACACGCAACCTAGGGATGGACCTGGTTCGTATTACCAGCTTCCTTTATCACCACATTGCTCTGGGTGAGGATGTCACCTTCCGACGAAATATCTTGATGCGTTTCCTCACCTGGTTCCGTGATTCGTCATATTCTTGGTCACACAAGACTCATTTCATTCGCTATGTCATCATCCCAACTCTACTTGTTCATGCTACTCGCCCCCCACCCCGCGAACAATTGCTCGATATGGCTTTTATCAACCAAATGCACCGTATTATCTGGCATCCTATCACTGATTCTGACGCCTTCGCTGAGGCAGACGACACATTCAAGATTGAGGTCCTCTACCTCACTACAGTCCTTGTTCAGCACTACTCTGAGCTCCTTGAAGACGTCAAGAAGGACGTCATCAAATGTGCCTGGCATTTCATCCAACTGAGTGAAGATATCCTTGTCAAACAAACAGCATATCTTCTCGCTGCTCGTTTTTTCGTAGCATTTCAAACACCACAGAAGTTTATCTTACGCGCTTGGACAGGTCTACTTCGTTCTCCGACATCTGAAGGTAGGGCTAGTGTTCGCCAGGAAGCTCTCGCAACCCTTGCACCCTCCCTTCCCCATGCCGATGCCACTGAATCCGGCCACCCTCAGTGGGCTAAAACTACACGTCGACTTCTGGCTGAAGAAGGAATTGCTCAGCAGATCACGATCTATCACTTAATCGTCAAACAGCCCGACTTGTTCTACCCGGTCCGTTCACTTTTCATCCCGCACATGGCCAATTCAATCACTAAACTGGGCATGTCCACAACTGCGACACACGACTCACGATTACTATCTGTTGAGCTTCTGCAAGTAATTTTCAATTGGGAAGAGCAAGCAAACCAGACAGCTCAATCTACGGCCTCCACCACGGATCCGACCAGAACTGATCTGGTCTGGTTGACGCCGCTAGGTTATCGAGAGAATATGGTTAGCTACCTTGTGAGACTCTGCTGCATACCGTACGAACCAAGTGTAAGAGCGACTCTTATACCACGAGCCCTGCCTTTGTTGCAAAGGCTCGTTGGTCCCAGAGGTTGGACAGATGTGACCGTCGGTCTTCGGTTCTTTTCGCGAGCACTGGAACAGGTATGAGCAATAAATTCTTCTTATTCAGGATTGGAATAATCATATCAAATAGAATGAACTTTCCAACGAACAAGCCCTTGCCCAAGCTCTCGCATCTGCAAAAGTTCTCCAAATCATCGCAGGGGAGCAGAACGACTCGTGGTTCATGACAAACGCTCCAATTTTGCAGAAGCTTATTCGGAAAGGGTTGGTTACAGAGGACTATGGGCTAAATGAGGCTTTGCATCCTGTGTTCGATCAACTCATAAGACTGTTCCCTCTACCCAAGGAAGATGACGAACAATCCAGCGAGCTATCTGACTTCCATGCTTTCGTTTACACGGCGATCAACGATGGCCTGCGCAATTCATCCGCTCTTCGGGGAACACTACTAATGCTCAAGTCGGTAGTGAAAGTCGTACCGGAGCGAATCGACCCCTTTAGCCAATCTCTTGGAAAACTCCTCAGCAAACTTGCCAGGGATCATACTCAAAGTACTAGTATCTCGACCCCAGTATTAGAAAATGGTGTGAGGCTCCTCAAAATGATCATCGAGATATGTGAAGTCTCGGTCGCCTTCCTTGGAGAACAACGTCGGGTGTTGCTCAGTACACTTGTGCATCTCGTGGAGAAATCCAAGAGTATACCTCTTCTGCGTTACATTCTGGATCTCGCTCGTACATGGGCAAAGCCAACACCAGAACCTTATCCCACTATGAAAGAGAAAGCCAGCCTGCTGCTGAAGATGGCATCTTATGAAAGCCGTTCAGAGCACGTATTTCACCCATATCTAGAGCTCATCCACGAAATTTACACGGAACCTGCATTACGACGAAGTGACCTAACCACAAGGTTGGAACATTCATTTTTCCTCGGTTGCCGTGCCAAGGACCCTGTGCTTCGAGAGAAGTTTATGGACCTTCTAGACATTAGTGTTCCACGATCCCTACTCAGTCGCCTTACATATGTTTTCGGTGTGCAAAGTTGGGAACCTTTAGCCGACCAAAACTGGATTTATCTTGCATTACACCTGATTCTAGGCTCATCTGACATGGATGCTTTGAGCATGTTCGACCGCAGATCAAACGCTGCAGGTTCTCCCCCAATTTCCCGTCCCAAAATTCATGCAATCATTCAACCTGTCCAGCGACTGCTTTTCCTTGATCCTCAAGTAGCTCATGACACATGGGTGGCTGTATTTCCATCAATCTGGTCGTGTTTATCACGTCGCGAGCAAGCCGATCTTTCGCTGCACCTCATCAACCTCTTGAGCAGAGATTACCACATACGCCAAGCTCACCTGCGACCGAATGTCATTCAAACCCTACTCGCCGGTATTCAAGCATGTTCCCCTCCAATGACCCTCCCACCTCACCTTGTCAAGTTTCTTGCGAAGACATTCGGTGCTTGGTATGTTGCATTGGAAATTCTTGGGGCTTCATTCGATCAGGTGAAGGATGATGACCTCACTGTGCGCGACTATGTCTACGACTCTCTCGCTGACGTTTATGCCGAGCTTGGTGAAGAGGACTTGTTCTATGGTGTATGGCGACGTCGCTGCCTTCATCAGGAAACAAATGCTGCTCTTGCTTTTGAACAAAGTGGAATGTGGGAGCAGGCATCTCTTGCTTATGAGTCGGCACAGAGCAAGGCTCGTGCAGGTTCCATCCCTTTCTCTGAGTCAGAATATTGTCTTTGGGAGGATCATTGGATTCTATCGGCGGAGAAGCTACAACAATGGGATCTTCTTTATGACTTGGCTCGGAACGAGGGGAATCAGGAACTGCTACTGGAAAGTGCTTGGAGGACGGTTGAATGGGCTGCCCAAAGAGAGACTCTCGAAGAACAAATTAATCAGCTTCCTGAGACCCCGACTCCTCGCCGCAGAGTTTTTGAGGCGTTCGTGGCCCTTCTGAAGATGCCTGCGGCCTTGGAAAAGAACGTCGAGTTTACGAAGATTCTAGAGGACGCGATGCAGTTATCTTTGAGAAAGTGGATCAGTCTGCCATCCCATCTTTCGGCTGCACATGTTCCTCTACTGCAACACTTTCAGCAGTTTGTGGAGTTGCAGGAAGCCGTTCAGATATTTGGTTCTCTATCGCAGACAAACGCACAAAATCTGGAAAAGAAATCGTCGGAACTGAAGATGGTGCTTCAAGCCTGGCGCGAACGTCTTCCCAACCTGCATGATGACATCAGTATCTGGAGCGATCTCGTTGCTTGGAGACAGAATGTATTCCATTCTATCAACAACGCATACATTCCCCTTATCTCCCCCCCAAACCAACCTCCAACCAGTACAGGTACTAACAATACAACTTATGGGTACCGTGGCTACCACGAAACAGCGTGGATCATTAATCGCTTTGCTCATGTCGCCCGCCGCCACGACCTCCTTGACGTCTGCTTCACATCTCTTACGAAAATCTATACCCTGCCCAATATTGAGATCTCAGAAGCCTTTTTGAAGCTCCGCGAGCAGGCCCGATGCCATTACCAAAAGCCCAACGACCTTCAGGCCGGTTTGGAGGTTATCAATAATACTAATTTGATGTTCTTCTCTGCGTCCCAAAAGGCGGAGTTCCACACTCTGAAGGGCATGTTCTATGCCCGGTTTGGTCGCAATGACGATGCCAATCATGCATTCGGTCAGGCTGTCCAACTCGACATGAATCAGGCTAAAGGATGGG
The DNA here is from genome assembly GCA_017657375.1 of Termitomyces sp. T27. Lineage (NCBI taxonomy): Eukaryota > Fungi > Basidiomycota > Agaricomycetes > Agaricales > Lyophyllaceae > Termitomyces > Termitomyces sp. T27. The sequence goes on along the minus strand of JAGGAW010025788.1, from coordinate 53,914 downwards.
CTGAATGGGGCCGTTACAATGATCGCATGTTCAAGGAAAACGGGAGTGACCTCACTCTTGCTGCTAATGCCGTCAGTTGTTATATGCAGGCCGCGGGCCAATACAAGAGTGGTAAAAGCAGACCACTGCTTGCACGCATATTGTGGTTGCTCAGCCTTGATGACAATAATCTGACCGTTTCTCGAGCCTTTGATACTTACAAGGGAGATGCAGCATATTGGTTTTGGATCCCTCTCATCCCCCAGCTTCTCCTTTCCCTTTCCCACCGCGAATTCAAACAAGCGAGGTATGTGCTCATGAATCTGGCAAGGCTTTATCCCCAGGTATGTCTTGGTTGATCTGTGTGACTTCCATTGTTTGATGTATACCGTGACAGGCACTATTTTATCAAATACGGACGACTCGAGAGGAGATGGTCATGTTCAAAAAAAATCAGGAGAAAATGCAAGCTGCTCGGGCGGCCACCGGAAATCCTCCTGCCCTAGATGCATCGCGCGAAAACGGCGAGGGCCTACAGACAACACCTGCACCACCTTCGGATGTTCATTCAAACCAACCATCAGCTCCAGATACTACAAATCAACCACGTCAACCTGCAGAGCATGTCGATGAAATCCTCAATGTGCTTAAGACCTCGTTCCCTCTGCTTATATTAAGTCTGGAAACGATGGTTGACCAAATATCGCATAAGTTCAAGTTGACGGCAGACGAGGATCTCTACAGAAACATCTGCTTGCTGTTGCAAGATGCAGTTCAGGTAAGATAATGGCGTCTTTCTATGTCAAGGGAGCTAACATTTTGTAGAATTATGTCGTCCGGATGAATTCGCCCGACGACGACGGACTTCTTGTGCAGCATACCGTTGATACCATACTCCGAATGGCAGTTAATATACCCCACCCTGTCAGAGTGAGTTATCTTCCATCTTATCTGAGGATGATCTTTCCGTTGTTTATGGTAATATCCAGAAAGATTACGAGGACGACTTTTTACACAGCAAGCCCAACTTGTACGAATATGTCCAGAGACTTCAACAGTGGCGGGACAGATATGAGGGCTTCCTGGACGCTCGGCCTCGCGTTCAACAGCTCGCAATGCTCAGTCATTACCTTACCGAATTCCAGTACAGTAAAGTTGATGAGATTGAAGTTCCTGGACAATACACCGAGGTTTGCGTACTTTCCTCTGTGACTTCTGTTACCTAAACACTCTTCATCAGGAGAAGGACAGCAATCAAAACTTTGTTCGGATCCAAAAATTCGCTCCTAAAGTTGAGAATTGCCGCTCGAGCGGGGTATGTTGGAGGAGGTTTACCCTGTACGGAAACGATAATTCAAGGATTGCTTTCGCGGTTCAGCTTCCTGGTTATCGACAGTATCGACGTGAGGATCGGGTGTCACAGTTGCTTCGAACGTTTAATAGGTACAGTTTACATGTTTCTCATTTACGACGAGTTGTTCCTCTGACGGGCTTGTCAGCACTTTGAGCCGTAAAAAGGAGAGCAGGAAGCGAAATCTTCACTTCCATCTCCCAGCCGCCATCTCGTTCAGCCCTCTAGTTCGCCTGGTACAAATGGATGCCTCATATATTCCGTTGGGTGATATCTATGATCGGCACTGTTATACCATTGGAATTTCGAGGGAAGAGCCGATCTTGTACTCTGGCGAAAAGGTCAAGAAGGTTTTGAAAGAGTTCCGACAATCGACTTCGCGACAGGTAGAGTCCCCTATATCAGATCACCATTCGGGTGCAGTGACCAACTGAACAACAGCTGACCAAAACAGAGTATTTGACATTGAAAAAAGACATATATGATGAAGTCACCGTCAAGATGATCCCTGAAGACCTCATCACTCGTGTATGTATTCGCGCGTGAAGAAGATTCTGTCACTCAACCTCTGCTTCCTTAGTATATGATCAGTACGATGGCAAACTCTGATGAATTGTGGCGAATGAGAAAACAATTTACTCTCCAAATTGCCTCTACTGCTTTCATGACATACGTCCTTTGTCTTTCGAGCAGACATCCCCATAGATTCCACGTTTCTCGCTCGACGGGATTGATTGCCATGTCCGAACTATTGCCGGGTCAGTTGATGCATGTAATCTCATAAATGCGCTTTAACGTCCTATATCTTAGGGGTATCAAATCTGGTGCCACTCTTTGCAACCAACGACGTTGTTCCATTCCGCTTTACTCCAAACATGCAACACTTTGTGGGTCCCATTTACATAGAAGGTTTGATCACGTCCGGAATCCTCGCTATCGCCCGTTCTCTCACAGAGCCAGAGGTCAGGATTTTATTTCTTGGTTTCTATGAAAAATTGACCCTTGAAAGTTTGAATTGGAGCAAAGTCTTTGTCTGTATAGTCGTGACGAGGTCAACTCTTGGATGGCTATGCGGAACCAACCCTGGCAGGCGGATGCGATCTTCAGACAAAGCGTGTCTGCAAACATTGAGGGCGTTGTCAAACGAGCTGAAAACATGGCTTGCAAGATTGAAAGAGAACAGGTTAGTCTTCTCGCACCTATAATTGCTGTAACTCCCAACATCTTTTATTCAGGCTGTCAACAATGGCAACCTTGGTACCGTTCCGGTCATTCAGACCGTTACAAACCTCATTTCGAGTGCAACCAATCCTATCCAACTGGCAAAGATGGGGGAAATGTACCATCCGTGGTTCTAATCGCTATCCAACACGATCATCATTGTACTATTATCTATATCCGTCTGTATTCTGAGTTACCTACCTATATCTTCAAACAATAACGTGATCTGATTCTGTTACAAAACAATGTTCTCCGCAATATATGTACATGTACAACACGATAAAGGTACAAGTTGAACAGGCAATGGTAAAGAAGATGCTAGACGTGACGAGCACCCCTGACAAGACCCTCGGTTTGACGAAACGCATTGATATGTCCCTCACTTTCAATCATCATCTAACGATGAGCAATCAGCACACCAACTTGAGACAAAAGCGCAGTAAACTTACATCTTCCGCCATTGTGTGTACATCTGACCCGGGCCGATTGTACATCATGGCATTGGCAAACATGAGCATAATATCCCTCTGGTACTCCAACGAATTTCCAATCGAACCGTCCTTTACCCTCATCTTAATTGTCTTCAGATCCATAGGCCGCTTGACAATCTCGTGATAGTCAGGAGCTTCGGAGTTTTTGATGGGATTATGGAAGATGTTGCCATTGCGGTGCTGCGATATTTGGGAATGAAGCATTCCAATCACAGCTTGGAACCGCTTATGGCCCTCGGAGCGGATACCTGGGCGGCGCCCACGCCCGTGGCTTTGTCCTGCATGAGCAGAGGTAAATTACAACGAGGAGAATATAGCAATGGTTATGTTTACCCGTCTCATCTTCGTCCACCGGCTCTGAGTCATCTCGTACTCGCTTCTTGTCACGAGGTGAATCGCTTTCCTCAATGAAGGATGCCTTGCGTTTGCCTGAATCAACGTGTCAAAAAATGAGATACCGACCGAATTCCTTTCACACCTTGCCCACGCCGGACACCAGCAGGTGCTGGAGAAGCATCTCGATCTGTTTCCACCTTGGGAGTCTCCTCTTGAAGCTCCTCGATGTCTTCCATTTCGACTTCCGATTCGTCTCTTGTATGGATCGGACTCTCAGGTCGCTGCCGACGAGCTTTTCCGCGAGTTTGCACCTGTTGGACGGGAGATAAGGTAGACCGCCGTCGCCTTGTTGAACCTGGCGAGCGTCAAGACATGAGTTTTTAAGACGTATCAACATCGTGTAACTTACGTCGCGATGTAGTTAGTGGTTCTTCTCCAGAAGATTCACCATCCTCCACTACAACCTCCGCCTCGGCGTCCACCACGACCTGCAATTCAGGAGCAGAATCCGGTGCCTGCGCTTCCTCTTGGACAGGAGTCAATTCTTCTTGGGAGCTGTCCACAATATTGAGTATTTCTCCGGGCGTCGCAGAAGGCGACTCTTTAGTCTTATGTTCCTCGTGCAGCGGTTCCTTGAGTTCGACATTGTCCTGTACCTTTGGAGTTACTGGAGTCACTGCACCCACTTCATTCACCAGTTTATTTTCGCCATCATCTTCTTCCTCCTGCTGCCGCGTTTTGCCTGGATCAACAACCATATGTTCCTCCTCCTGACCAGTTTCTTGCCCAACTGTCGGGGTAGCTGAAGATGATGTCGGCTTCGAAAGGTCAATCGAAGGTTGGTTGACAGCTTCTGTCACTTCTTTTTCCTTGTCGACGTCTCCCTTGGGTGTTACCTCCGCTGCAACCGGAGTAGGTACACCAGCAGTCGCTGTATTGTCTTTGAGGACTATAGGCGTCTGTATTGAGCCTTCGACTAGTTGTTGCTGTGGTGGATCGATGACCAGGGACTTCGATGTTGTCGAAATTTCCTTTGCAAAGCGAGTTATGAGCTGGCATGATCAGTGAATCCATGTGCATTACCTGTGATTGAGAAGGCGAAGAAGGACTAACAGAGACTCCGCTCAAGTCAGATCCGTCAAAAAGCTCATCCGAAGGTGTAATCACAGGAACCTAAGGAATCATGAAAAGACGAAGATATATACATTTCGGATGTTGAACGTACTTGAGTTTCCGCTATTGGTTTTGTTGATTCGACAGGGACCCCAGTAATCTTTGCGGTAATTTCAGCATCAAAATTGCCAGCGCGGATACCCTCTATTTCTGATACGATAGCTCTAGATAATCATAATGCCGAGAAAAAAGCAAAGATTATTGCAACACACTTGAATTTCTCCTCTTCGGCAAGGATCAGTTCGCGAAGCTCTCGTACGCGTGCTGTATAGTAGTTTTCCGCAAGCTTGTGATTTACAGACGCTGAAAAGATATGAATACAAGACGAATTGAGGAACGAAAGAACGACGGACAATGGATGGCGTCACAAGCCTCGGTCCTTGGAGTTTCGTGGATATAGCACAACAAAGAAGCAAGTAAGATCTCACCTCTCAAGCCCTGCTTCCTGCATAAGATTCTGGTACATGACTTGCGAAGACTGTGGTGAGTCAGCGCGCAGTAGATGAGACACGGACGAGGACGAACTTGAGCAGTAAAGAAGGATTTCGGACGTGAAATCAAAGAGTGATTGGAAAGAACTTTTGCTACGGCTTGCCATGCATTAGCGCCGTGCTCCCAGACAGCCTGGGCGAGAATGAGAGACTCGACATTCGAGAGAGTGTCTCGACGCGACCGTGAACTCATGGAGGGACAGGCGTGACACACGCATGAAAGAGCGTGACGGACTGGCTGTCAACGTGACACGAAAGATGCCAAGAGACGGCGTTTTGGGATTGACAATATTATGATACTTAGAAAGTGCATGCAGAACAGAGACTGCTATGTAGAGAATAGGCACTGCAGCTGGTTCTCAACTGATGCTATAGTAGTAAGTGCTCCCTTGAACCTTATTGACGTTGATTCAAGTTCAAGTCAATGATGATTCAATGAGCGTGACATACTTGTTGCCAACGTGACCGGAATATGCCGAGATGACGTTTTGGGGTTACCCCGCTGCGCGTCCTCGGTTGTGGTGCTTGAATCCAACCATGATCTTCCACGCTCCCTTACTCCTCGCCGTCCTTCCTTTCACCAATGCTGCCGGTGTCCACAGGCTCAAGCTTAAGAAACTTCCACCCGCCAGCAACAATCCCGCCCTCGAAGGTGCCTACCTAGCAGACAAGTATGGTGCCTCGGTCCAGTCGCCTCTCATGGGGGCGGGTGGCGCCGGCCGTCGACTCAGCCATCCCGCTTCCAAGGATGGCGAACAGCTCTTCTGGACCCAGGACGGGCACAATGTTCCCCTTTCCAGTGCGTACTCCTCGACGATAACAAATTCCCCCACTTATTCGCTTTACAGACTTCATGAACGCACAGTATTACTCTGAGATCACCCTTGGAACCCCACCCCAGACGGCAAGTACCGCCCCAGTTGTTTTTGCCTTCTTTTGCTTACGTCATGCTCAGTTCAAAGTTGTCCTCGACACAGGGTGCGGAGACATATGCATACTTCTCTCATCATCGCTAACTTTCTATGTAGATCGAGCAATTTATGGGTCCCGAGCACCCAGTGTACATCCATCGCGTGCTTCCTTCATACCAAATACGACTCTTCTCAGTCTTCCACATACAAAGCCAATGGTTCCGAGTTCTCCATTCGATATGGTTCTGGTTCCATGGAGGGCTTTGTGTCGCAGGATACCCTGACGATTGGGGACCTCAAAATACCCGCACAGGATTTTGCTGAGGCCACCAAAGAGCCGGGTCTTGCGTTCGCTTTTGGAAAGTAAGTCCATGGCCATTTTTGCGTACCCACCGACTCAACACGCCAACCAAAGGTTCGATGGCATTCTTGGCCTCGGATACGACACTATCTCTGTCAACCATATTACCCCTCCTTTCTACAGTATGATCAACCAGGGCCTCCTTGATGCACCCGTTGTCTCCTTCCGCATCGGCTCATCGGAACAAGACGGTGGTGAAGCTGTCTTTGGCGGTATTGATAGCAATGCATACACAGGAAAGATTAACTACGTACCCGTGCGCCGCAAGGCTTACTGGGAGGTCGAGCTTGAGAAGGTCCGTTTCGGTGATGACGAATTAGAGCTTGAGAATACAGGTGCTGCAATTGACACAGGTCAGTCAGTACATAATGTGTAAGCTTGACTGAAACTTGACTGTTACGTGACGTAGGCACCTCTCTTATTGCACTTCCTACTGACATCGCCGAGATGCTCAACACTCAAATTGGCGCCAAAAAGACGTGGAGTGGACAATATCAGCTTGACTGCTCAAAAGTCCCTGGCCTCCCTGAGCTCAGCTTCTACTTTGATGGACAGGCGTATCCTTTGAAGGGCAGCGACTATATCCTCGATGTTCAAGGCACTTGTATCTCTGCTTTCACCGGACTGGATATCAAGCTTCCGGGAGGATCGCTTTGGATTATTGGTTAGCAATACTTCAACTTTAACTGTTCGCCTGATTTGACTTGCAAAATTTTCAGGCGACGTCTTCCTTCGCAAGTATTTCACTGTTTATGATCTTGGCAGGAATGCTGTCGGTTTTGCGAAGTCAGCTTAATCACCAGGGAAGAGACTTTTTGTACTGTACAGATGTCATATTGTTATTCTCTGTCGATTATCTTCAGTGTTTTGTGGGATAGTCCGTTGTAATGTTTTTTTTTTGCACACAGAACGTGCACAGCAACTTTTGATTTGACTCGGATCGGATATACATGAGTAGTTCAGGTGCAGACGTCATTCATTTTATGACATTGCGCACAAGCTTTGACTTGCTTTATTTTATCCAATATGACAGATAGTCCTATGCATCTACAGTTCCAATATAACAGATGCTCGTCATCTTCGCTACGAGTGGAAAAACTGAGGCGGCTCCAGTTGTCTCAGGCTCTGCAGCATACCCTTGATCGAGTCAATGTTCTGGGAGACGAGGGGTCGTACGGGCATACAGGGTAGGCAAAAACATACGATGTTGACCTCTGGGCAACTTAACCTCTGGGCGCTTATCTTTATCAGGTGCGTCAATGCCCTAAGTTGGGCCCGCAACGGCGAACTCTTGCTTAGTGGGGGAGATGATACAACTGTGCGGATATGGGGTATCGACCCCACCGACACATCTCAGGATTACCCTTTCGTGTGTCGGTCAGTCATCCAGACAGGCCATACAGCCAACATCTTCAGTGCACACATGCTCCCTTACTCTTCGCGAATGTCAGTGTCCTTCATACCCTAACCCATGTCTGGCTCACTTGCCTGCTATCCAGCGCCACTGTTGCGGGTGATCACCAAATTCGAGTCTTTGATATTGGCGAAGCTGCTTTGGCCGCCGGTGCCAATGGAAAAGAAACATCTTACAGTGCTAGACAATCCCTCACACACAAGCTGCGATGCCATGATGACCGCGTGAAGAGAATTGTCACTGAACACAGTCCTGATCTCTTTCTGACTGTGGGAGAGGTTCGTTGGCTGTCGCGTTCAAGCTTATCCTTTCTAACTTAATACACAGGATGGAACCGTACGCCAGCACGATCTCAGGACGTCCCACGATTGTCGACGTGAACCTTGTCCTATGCCTCTCGTGAAATTAAATCACGAGCTTTCGACACTTTCCCTGTCCCCCCTTACTCCACATCTCTTCGTAGTTGCTGGAGAGTCACCATTCGTATGTATTCACCCTGCTTTGGGCTCCAGTTTCTCATCACCAGCCTGCAGGGTTACCTTTTCGATCGACGACATGTTGGCCGAAATCTTCGGACTGAATGGGGCATGCCGTATACCTTGGATGCTGATTCTTCATTGACAACTTGTGTTCGTCGTTTTGGCAAATTGAAAGCGCCTGCTGGTGAAACACGGAGACGCAGGAGCGAACATATTACAGGTGCACGAATGTCAGCTTCCAATGGCCATGAGGTGAGCAACTTGGTTGAGCCTTTGAGTGCCAGTTGAATGCGTAACAATAGGTGATCCTATGTGAGTACCCACTCCTCATCAGAGGATCCTGATACTCAAACATGGAATCATAGCATTTAGTGGTGATGGGGTATATTTGTACTCCACTTATGATGATCCACAAGATGAGAAAATGCTATCATCGCCTCTGCTATCTTCGAATACAAAACCCGAGCAAAACAGCAGCTCTGAAAAAGAGCAGACCCCTGAACTACCGAGCTATGGCAGTATGGACACTGACGCGGAGTCTTCGTCTTCTCAGTTAGATGCTTGGTCCGATCTTGCAGAGAATAGTGGTGACGAAGAGAGCCATACAAATCCGATTGATCAAGAGGACGATACGACTGATGACGACGAGGAAGATAATTACCTCGAGTTTGAACACCTCAGGAGAGACAACGAGAATAATTATCTTCCTAGTGTTCCTGTTGTACTTCCCCGACAGCGGTACAGCGGGGCTCGTAATGTAGAAACCATCAAGGACGGTAAGTCTACGAGGACTTATTTGTCTACCCTCTCTAATGATTTTCTATGTCCAGTCAATTTTCTAGGTCCAAATGATGAATTTGTCGCATCCGGTTCTGACGATGGCAACTTTTTCCTTTGGCGCAAAACGACAGGTGCCCTTCATGGAATTTACGAAGGCGACAGCAGTGTCGTTAATATGATCGAGGGGCATCCACACCTTCCCCTTGTAGCCGTCAGTGGAATAGATTACACTGTTAAGGCAAGCACCCGTGTATTGTTGTATCAGAACGCATGACATGACTTGACTTCATCAGCTCTTTGCTCCATCCAATGGCCCCCTAAGTAAATTCTCAAGGATAGAGAATGCGGCAGCCATCATGCAATCGAACGCTCGCCTTAGCAGACCGTCTCGTTATGGTTTTGCGACGTTACTGGCCCAGGCGCGATTGCAATTGGCACTGGATGGGCCTGATGAGGGATGCCGGAATCAATAATACTCCGTGTGAGGGTAATATCATATCTTAGCTGGATTATCATGTTGTTGTAGTCTTCGATTCTACTGGTGTCTACGTTTTGCTCTGAAACATTAACACGGCCTAATTTCCGCCAAATTTGGTTGAATAACTTTGCTACACTCCAAGCCACTTTTACTCAGCCCACCACCAGCCAACCTACGTCTTACATTTGTAAAATTCCTCTGGCTTTATACACGCCAGGGGTTATCAAAGAATCTTGACGAGTCAGGCGCGCTGGCAGATGAGAGAGCCTGATACTTGTTGTGGGGAAATTCATGAAGTTGGACATCAAATTTCCGGGCCTTGTATGACACACTTGGCCTCGAACTACCCAACAGAGGCGTCATCATATTCCAACACTCACGTTGGCCTCCGCCGCCAGATTTCTCAGAAGGTTTTTATCTTATTTTCCTATTCTAAGGCTCCTTTGGTACTTTTGAAGTCGTTATGTAAGTTTTCATTCACCAACCAGTCTTGTGGTGAACGGTGCTGACCCCCGTCTTCCTCGCTCCTCTCTCTATCTAGAGCCATAGTTCGCCGCTTCAAACGTTATCTGCTGTTAGGGTGTTGCATCTGTGTGGTTTTAGGCGTTGTTGTTGGCCCAAACAACAATTCGTTTATGACCGTCAGCAGGGTGAACCCTTGCAGTTTTTGACGAACACAACACCCAACACTTTACGAGTCACTTACCCACTTCGTTCACCTTCAGACGTGTGCCTTCTCATAAATGCGCTCACACGCAAGGAACAATAAACGAGGCCGAGGGAATAAAGGACCCGACGATGAACACTACATCGGCGCACAGGTGGAGGATATACATTCTGAGACCTACACACGACTCCACGAACCTCCTCGACATGGGGACAACTACAGGACGTCTACAAGCTCGACTAGACTGCCATACGATCCAGGTCGAGAGTCTTCCTCTTCCCGAAACCGGCGTCATCTGGAAGAGTGGAGGCGGGAAGACGAGGTGGAGAGGCACCTTTACGTGCAGGGCGACGGATACCACCGCCATGTTAGTGGACGTGATGATCATACTTTATTAGATGCAAGGGAGCCGGAAAGCTGGCCTCCCAGTCAGTATGGTAGTGCACGGGATGACTGGTCGCAGAGGTATGATTACGCAGCATATCCTCCATCCTCATACGCCGAGTCCTCCTCTCGCAATGCTGCCATACACCCTCACGATGGGCGAACTGCACCAATGGACCACTGGCGAGACCCTAATCGGCAGATGCTCCCACCGGACGACCGCCACCTCAGCAGAGAATCACCGAACTGGCGTCAAGACCAGCGTCGGGACAAAAACAATCAAAAATTCCACAACGACTCCGGATGGGACACGCATCGCAGAAGCAGAGTTTGGGATGAATCACCTGGGACTTGGGACGAAACATCGCATCAAAAAGACCACCGTGTCACTAGTGAACGAACTTGGGACCCAGCTCCAGGGTGGCGCCCTCCAGCCCACAGTACTCATGATCTCGAAGATAGATACTCACGCTCACGAGTGTCGAATACAGCATCGACTTCAACTTCGGCAAGAAACTCCTATTCTTATCCGAATACGACGAACTCCAAAAACAACAATAAGCGCACTTCTCATAAATACAAACGTGATTGGAGGGATGATGATGGGTCATTGAACAAGTATCTAAACCTTTTCTTATTCAGTTTCTTATTTTTCTCATCTCATTTCTCTAGTTGGCAAAGACGGGAGCTGCCTAGTGTTAGAACTTCAAAGCCCCCACCACGAAAAAAACAGCGGCAGTCCCCTTCCCCCTCTCGATCTCGCTCACCTGTCGGCTCATATCGCTCACGACGATCATCTTGGGACCGATCGCGTTCACGCTCGCATTCACCTGCACCAAAGCGACAACGTCGCGGTGATACCCCGCCTGCCCCGCATGCTCGTACTCCTAGTGACAGAGGGCGTTCCTCAAACTGGATACCCAACTCTCGAGGGCTTTCTCCATACTCCCCAAGGTCATCGCCCCCGGCCCATCGTTCTACTAGTGATGGGACGCGGGCTGTCTATCCCCCGGTTTCCCGTCATGACAAGGACAATTCACCTGACTCACCAAGGAGCTATTCGGCGGACAGGGGACGCCCCATCTTACGTCCAAATTCCCGATATGCCAAAGAAGTATCATCTTCCCCAAAAGGCAGCCCTATGAGCTATTCGCGACGCCAGAGGAGCATTTCTTCAAGATCAAGTGTCAGCAGTGAGAGGAGTCTAAGTCGGAGTCCTCCAGGTCGTGTCCGAGCTGTGCATCGCCTTCCTCCGGCAAATTCGGATGTTGTTTTGTCCCCCACTATCACTCCCCGTACGACAGCCTCTGCACCGAGAAAGTCTGGTAATCAGAGGAATGGGAAGACTCAAATAAATGGAAAACATTACAACGTAAGCGTTCATTGAAAAATCGCTGCTCTTGTTCTAACTTCGAATTGCAGGGTGATCGACGAAAGAGTGTTTCTTCAATACATGCCTCCCACCCTGACTCTATGCCGCCACCAAATACCATCCCCCTACGCAGCCCTCGCGCGTCGTATTCATCCATTGAGGATCGTTCACCTTCCCTATATCCTCCACCACAGTCCTTACCTCCCGACACTGTGCCAAGACTTCCCGAACCTAAATCTGAATCATCCCCCACATTGCCTTGCTTCGCACCAGTAAGGAATGCGGGATTTAAGCCCATTAATCAGGCAAGTTCCTCGCTGAGGAAATTCTTTCCTGGTGATGAAGACGAAGTCGACCCTTCTCTGGAAAAGCCGCAGACAAGAGGATCTTTTATGCGAACTATGGAGGGTGCCCATGGTGCCACCCTCTCGGTTGCAAAACAGAGTGGCCGACCTCCGATTCACCATGAAAGGAAAGTTTGGCCTTCACCCCCACCAGTCGTGTCACCACCACGCCGCTCTCCAACACCACCTCGCAGAATCGAATCGGATGAACCTCGACGTTACGTGAATGATGAACCGGTTCCTGTTCCTGCTGCCGAGGTTAGGCAACCACCGGACCTTCACACACATACTTCTGTTACGCCACAAAACAAGTCGCCTTGCACAACTACAGAAAATGACATACCTGAAATGCCATCGCTGCAGTCACGAGGCGAACTATACAACATTATTTCGCAGGTTGGTGAAGGGACCTTTGGCAAGGTGTACAAAGCCCAGAACACGGCGTCAAGGGTGTACGTTGCGTTAAAGCGAATACGGATGGAGTCAGAGAAAGACGGATTCCCGGTCACTGCGATGCGAGAAATCAAGCTTCTTCAGTCGCTACAACATCCGAACGTTGTACGATTGTATGAGATGATGGTCTCAACAGGTGTGTGACTTGACTTTTCTGCTCTATGTTGCTCAAAGATGATAGGTTCTGTGTACATGGTCTTTGAATACATGGATCACGACTTAACAGGGGTTCTTTCACAAACCCAGTTTATTTTCACAAGTGCCCATCTCAAGTCCCTTTGTCACCAAATGCTCGCCGGCTTGGCCTACCTCCATCACAAAGGTGTTATACATCGTGATATTAAGGGTTCAAATATCCTCGTCAATAATCGCGGAGAGCTCAAACTAGGTGATTTCGGTCTCGCTCGTTTCTACCAGAAACGTAGACGCGCCGACTACACAAATCGTGTTATCACATTGTGGTATCGACCTCCGGAGCTTTTGTTTGGTGCAACGGTTTATGGACCCGAGGTTGACATGTGGAGTGCTGGATGCATAATGCTGGAGCTCTTCACCAAAAAGCCAGTTTTTCAAGGGAATGACGAGATACATCAACTAGATGTGATTTACAAGATCTTTGGTACACCTACTACCGAGCGCTGGGCTGGAATCATGGATCTTCCCTGGTTCGAGCTCGTGAAGCCCCGAGAAGCAATACCTAACCGTTTTAGGGATCTTTTCCAGAAGTGAGAATCTTGTTGCTATTCATTGCTCCTTGTTGATCAATTCTTTAGATGGATGTCGTCTGCAGCTTTGGATCTGGCAGAACATTTACTTGCTTACAATCCATTAGAACGCGCAACTGCTGCCCAAGCAATGGAGGCCCCTTATTTCACCGAAGAAGAACCCAAAGCTGCATTGCCTGTTGGGTAAGTTATGAGCTGAGCTTCATATTAGACAGTATTGACACATGAGGTTATAGACTTGCAACATTGGAGGGGGAGTGGCACGAACTAGAAACAAAACGCGAACGTGCTAAAAAGAAGAGAAAGGAGAATGCCGCCACAGAGAGTCAACATGTGTAAAATGTACCGATGGAATTATATCTATGGCCATTACGAAATAATCAAGTCAATGCCGCAGTAAGACGGACCAGTCCTTTCTCGGTCAAGTGTTGAACAATGGATTCAACCTATAGATCGTGTTGGTCAGGCACCGCCGACAGAGATACATTGACTTACATTTGCCGCTGTCAATCTTATTTGTGCATCCCATCGTTTCGTGAATGGAGCGCCAGTGTCTTCAGTCTCCTCAACAACATCCCCGAGGCCACCAGCTTTGCCCTGCGCATCATCCTCTTCTCGATTACCGTCGAACCAGATGAGTTTATCGACCTGGTCAATCGACCCACGTAAACGGCCCTGCTCAATCATCTTACGGGCCATCGTTTCTGCAGCTCCTGGAGTCAGGTCAAGTAGGGCACCTAGTCCCCCAAACGTGATGTTATTATATATTTGAGAACTTGCGAGTAGATTGTGTTCCATAACAGCACGATCCAGAACTGTGGCAGGGCCAGTCCGAGTGCTTGCAGCATGTTCATCCATACCATCGTACTGTCCGGCAGAAGCGAGACGATCATTAGAGGAAATGGCTATTTTTGCTAATTGATGAGGCTTGAGAGTTTTCTCAAACTCTTTCACTTCGGCGGGGCGAAGGATGTGGTCAAGAAACATTTTAGAAAGGATGTTGTATGTTGGAAGGTCGAGAGTACGCTCATCACGGTAAAGAGATGCAAGAACACGGGATCGATTGGGCCCAGCAGGTGCCAAGACGGCACAGGTGACTGCAGCAAGCCTGGAAACTGGAGTCAGTGTGCACCTCAGAGTTAACACGAGGGTGCTCACAGCATCTGGCGTCGTTCTTCCTCGTCAATCTCCCCAACATAACTCAGCTCGTGATAACGGGTAGCGGCTTCCAAGAATTTACGACTATAATCGTGGATTCTGGCTTGGCAGAGCTTGAATTGCAAAAGAGTTTCACGATCGTTCAAGTCGGAGTGTAAGAGAAGCGCTGCGCGGTTGTAATAGGTTTCTGCTTGGACAGAATCTTCATCTTCCAGGAGGAGACGGACGATACGAACATAGACTTTGAGCCTCTCACTATCACTTCCAAGCCTAATCATAGTTGATCAGCTGTGAGTGTAGATGAAAGAGCACGATCTCTACGCGCCTCTCGAGGGACATGCCCATAAGTACACGAGCAGACTCGCTCCATTCTTCTTCCTCTTCTAGTAGATCTGCAAGTTGGAAACGCAAGGTGTTGACCTGAACGAAAACTTAATGAGATGTGGCCACATTGTGAACTGCTTGAAGACATACTTGTTCTTCGTAGCTCACGATGCGGGGCTGTACTGTAGTCAGCGTGTCTTCCACGACGCGTTTTCGTAATTCAACATCTTTTATGGAACCTTCACCCAAGATTTTAACGAGTTCCGAAAGAACTTGACGGCCTACGACGAGACCGACACTGTCCTGATTGACTACAGTGTCTACAAGTTTATGAAGATCTGCAACGAGTCTGGACGGATCGGGGCGAGATAATATTTCAGGTATGAGCGCAATAAATGCAGGACCTTTATCTTTTTGAGTGAGAGCAGAGATCTGTGCTAGTTGGACGTCCATGATATTGTGCAAGACATAAGTACCGGCAGCCTATTTTCCAAAAGCAGCCATCACGTGTGGGAACGATCAAGGCCTTCGGTTGTCGTTTACTTACGTCAAAACTGCTGTTACCAGGTGGTCAGTTATCTGCGAGATAATACTCTTATTTTTTTCGAATTCGTTCTTCTCGTCAAGACTAATAGGCTGAGTGGCTTTAATAGCGGATAAGTTATGTTCAATCTTTGTTCAATTGTCTAGATTTCGAGTTGATTTCAAGCAAATCTGTCTCTTGTCTGATCATCACAGCGCTGAAACGTTTGCAATTGACGCATTTGTGATACTCGTTGCTCTCCAGAGCGACAGCGTTTTCTTCCTTCTCTTCATAATACTACATAGTTGCATTTGTATCGCTGGTCGTTCCCCTTCCTTTCTTATTATGTTTCGTCCCGAAGTTTCCCTCAGTCCCCCGGAGATAAACGTCGATACTATAGGCCTAGGTCCTTCTACTATACCTTACTCTGCTCCTTGGGATCATAGGCTTCAACCAAACGATACTGAGCCATTTGCAGCTCATTTCACCCCCGATCCAGAACCATCTCCAGCTCGATTTCGAAAGATATCATCAATACCGTATCTTACATCTGGACTCAAAGACTCTCGCGAGAGAGCTCCCCAAAGATCGCTCAAGCCGTTCGTAATAATAATACCTCCCGCTTCATTAATTCACCAACATGGTCAACTGGGACACACTCTCGCCTCCGGCCCTCGTCATAGATTATCAAACGGATTACTCATGCCCCTCTTTCCAACGGTAAGTGTGGTTCACTGTAGACACGTCGATTTGTTCATCATTTTGTAGATGTATGGCCAACTGACCGCAATAGCTCGTGAATTTAACTTTCCTAGCACAACTGGACTGTGTCTCTACTTTCATTTCATTGAGAATGGTGTAACAATGACACCACGTATTTCCGACGAAACTTGGTCGTTTATATGGGCGCATGTTTTCGAAACTTCTTCTGCCTCAAAATTCCCAATCAGTGGGAAGATTGAATTCGACCTTGATATGCGTCAAGCTCGATGGCATGCGGCTTGGTTATCCTCTTCGCTTCGCGAGAACATCGAGCACTCTTTCTCGGTATTGCCCTCCGCTGCTCCTTCTATCACTCATGAACGAGGCGACAGCAAGTCTACGGTTCAAGAGGAAGACCAGGAAATGTCTGGTTCTATTGTTCCGGAAACACGCCACGTACCTCGCAAACTTTCCCTCGTCGATAGATTGGAAACAATTCCAGCTGGTGCGGGTTTCCGATCAGCTTCTCGCACTGGGCTTTCTCCTCCAGAGCACTCTCACCCATCGAGTTCTCGGATACTGTCTCCAATCTTCCAGGACGAAGAGCCCAAGACGACAAGGCAAGCCCTTGACGATCGCGTGAATTCATGGCGTTCCAGTGCTACTTCTTTCAAGCCTACATCTCTTGGTGCCACTGGCCAGACGAGCTTGGAAACGACCAACATGTCGAATTTCCTGTTAACTGACAACGCACTTTTAGAAATGCCTAATGAACAAATCAACCTTGAAGATTTTGCTTGGTCTGTTACTTCCGTTGGTCCTGACGACTACGATCCTATGTCGCCAGCCTCGTACGATTGGGTACCCTCTGTGCACATCGCCAATCGAATGGAGGGATCCGTCTGTCTTACACCGTCGGATCGTACTTCGTTTGGACCTTCTGACTATACTCCCACATCACCAGCACCTAGCATGTATCGACTTCCATCACCTGATATGGCCCATCGTATGTTTGAAGATGCGCCCCAGACACCTTCTATAGCGACAACCTGGGGGGCGCCTACCGAAGCTCCACCTTCACCTGCGTTCTTCTCACGACCCCCATCCATAGATCTTGGAGAGAGGATGATTTTTAGCGAGCCTGTAACACCTACAACAGCAACGAGCTGGGGGCCGGCGTCTTGGCCATCTTCACCCGTTTACAGCGAAGACGGCTCAAGATCGATTCACCTGGCCGACCGCGGTGATTTCAGCCGTCCTGTGACACCTTCGACTGTAACATCCTGGGACGCACCATTGTCTTGGCCTCCTAGCCCTGCTACTCCCTTTTATGTCACTACACCTGACGCCGGACATCGTGGATTCGAGGACACGGAATATGAGTTGGGACGGAACCCTGTATTTCGGTCATTTACTATCGACGCTCATGGTTCTAGTTCCACAAGAATCTCCATTGATACACCATGGGGCCATTCGTGGCCATCCCATTCCAGGACGTCGTCTGATAATAGTCATCAACGCCGAACCGTTCCCTGGACACATATCTGGCCTTACCGCAAGTTTGACCATGCAAGCCCAAGCCCAACACCTCAAATATCTGCCCACGTTCCTTCCATCTATCCACATCTTGTTATTTGTAAGTCCCAGTCGTTCATTAGCAATGACAGATGCCTGAATCACTTTTTCAGACCAGCCTGTCTACCCTCATTTTGACCTTTATCCGGGAGTTACACTCGTACAAGGCAGTTCGTCAGGATATCCCGCTTTCAGATTGTACCCGGACGTCTCGCCTCATACTACTGGAGACACTCTCACCAAAGATAGATCCATCAGTGTTAGACTAACCCCTTGCTATCCTGCGTTTGATCTTTGTAAGACTGTTCTCAAAGGTTCCTCATTCCCACCTCTTACGGTCCCCTCCAGATCCTGCTGTCTACCCAGAAAATCTCTCCAAGATCTATCCACCAGCCTTTGTTTATAATCTGTCAGCTGGTCTCGTGGAATCGGTCTCCACGCCTTCGTTCGTTGATCCATGTACGGAGCTGTAACACCGTTCTCTGGGTATGACACTGCTGACATTGTCTGATAGACCCTGCCTCCCGCAGTGTCCCATCTCAGCGGACTCCCGTATGTGATCTCAAGGCGTCTGGTTATCCGTACTTCGATCTCTGTATGTTGTCGATTTCTTTACTCTTCGAACTATATCTGAGTACTGAGTTGCATGTTTCAGATCCATCAGTTCGAAGCATCAGCATATCGCGAATTAGTGAAGCTATGAAACCCGTTCCCATCCAAGTGAAGATATATCCGTTCCTCACTATTTGTAAGTTGAACACCCCATTTCCATACCCTAGCTCACATATTCATCCAGATCCAGCAGTTTATCCTGATTTCAACATTTGCGAGTCTTCTCTACTTACATTCTACGATGCAAAATAAGAAACCATTGACAGACCCGCCCTTGACGCTTCCAACACCCGCACGTCCGACCGGATGCTCGGTAAGGCTTGCAACGTATCCAGTTTTTGATCTTTGTGAGCATTGCTCTTTGTTGAGTCTTCCTGTTCTAAATGCAATACATAGATCCTGCGGTGTACCCCGCCTTCGAAATCTACCCTCGAGTCGAGCGAGCAAATAGTCCTGCTAACGATGAAGTGGCCTCTGGTGTGCCGGGGTATCCTCAAACTGAAAACTGTGAGTTATAACATGGTTAATACACTGTCCTAATCTCTTCCTTCCCTAGATCTGTTTCCTTCTGCTCAAGAAGTTCTTTCTCGCAAGTCTCAATCAGTACGAGTGCAATGGTCTTACCCTACGTTCAACCTATGTTCGCCTTCTTCATTTCTAATGCTTTATGTTACCGATCTTCTCCCCTATGTAGATCAATCGGTGTATCCTTTCCTTGAACTTTATCCTCCGTTTCCCCGTGACATTTCAAGCTTAAGGGCCCCCAAATTCGCTGGATACCCTAATTTTGATTTATATTCGGAACACGCGCATAGTCTCAAGGTGCTACCTAATACCATAGACCGCGCCGAACATGTATACCCAATCTTCAACCTTTGTAAGCCGGAGTCTTTTCTGTACAATCTCGTTATCTCACTTTTGCAGACCCGGCGGTATACCCTTACTTCGACATATATCCGGCCATTGCTGGGACTGTCGAATCGAAGGAGGCTACACAACCTACCACGGGCATCATCACAGTCAAGGTTCAACCTAACTATCCGGCTTTCAGCTTGTGTAAGACATTACGATATTTTGGGACGTAATACTAACGAACGATTTACAGATTCTGCGGTCTATCCACATTTTGAGCTTTGGCCCTTGATGGACCTTCCACTGATAGAACTGGGTCCAGAACCCCGAGTGAAGCCGTTGTATAAGTTGAGCCACAAGGAATCTCACGCTACAGTGATGGACCGAACTCGATCGACTTCCGTAAAATTAAATCGTCTCAACACAAGGTCAAACTCGCATGCCGATCTTCACAATGCTGTATTCCCGGACGGGATTGTGACAACTTCAAGTGGCACATGGAACAATGACAGTCTTATAGATGTAACTTTGAAGAGTATTAGCTCTTCAGAGGATCCACGCCGCCAGGCGTCCGCTCTGCAACCCAACAAAGCCAAACTCCCGCTGCCAGCATCTCCTGGACCCATACGACATCGATACCCGCCCCCATCGGAAAATCGTGATGGCCGCAGAGTTATAGGATTTGAATCTGCACAGGAAGAAACTTCACCACAGCAAAGACGGCAAGCCTCTTCGTGGCAGTTTCCTCAAGACGTTGGTCCACGACAATTGTCTAGTTTGAACAGATCAAGTTCGTTGATGAACGGCAGTTGGAGCGAACTTGGAAACACGAGTCGCCCTAATTCTGTTTCTGTTGCCTCGCCATTAGTGTCACCTCCTCGAAGACGAGATAGCCTGGTCTCTCATCGAGCTAGAGTGTATAATGGTTGTACGTGAACCATTGAAATTATCATGATCATTTGCACCTAATTTCCCCATTTCATAGCTCGGGACGGCATTGCCATTAAACTCCCGACGATGGAAATTCATTCGAAGTTTTCCACGCCACCAATCCCGCCAGTTCCTCGCGCGCCGCCAAAGCCATTGGACAACCTGAAGTAACCATCAGTATGCACCATTATATCGTGCTGTAGTTATCCAATCAATTATGGTTTATAGATATAGTAGATTCGTGCATTCAAAAACAACAGTTTAGTCTCCACAAGAAATCTATTCATCATAAGGAGGTGGACCTGTTTCACTACTTAGAGAATGGCCCGAACCAGGCATATGAACCGTGGGTGGAGGTGATTGGTTAGGAGACGCCTCTCTGGATTCAGCTTGATGTGCACGCGTAGCAGCACGAGCTGCTCGTAGTTCCTTCTCCCTTTCGTCTTGAAGCTGTTTCGTCTTTCTGTCTTCCATGTAGGCTAGTTTCACCTGAGGACTCGTCAGGGTACCAACTGTGACCCGAGTAAGGAGTTTATACCTGCTGCGCCACTGCAGCAGCAACGGCTTTCTGGTCGACTTTCGAACGAGCAGCACGTTCAGCTCGCTGATTCTCCAAGTCAACAAACTCCTTCAGGATGGCGGTTCCAATTTGGAGATCGTTCATGTGTCGAGGGTCAAAAGTGTAATAGGGTTGAAAATTCTTGACCTTCAGGCGCAATTAAGATGTGAATCATATAATTATTCGGCATTGCACAAGGTCTAACCTCTGGTCGAAAGCCGAGCTAAGGAGACGGTTGCGTGCTCAGCGAAAAGATTTCGACGACAAGCTCATAAACACCACTGACTTCGATGGCATATTCAAGCGTCCCTTTCGGATCGACTAGATTCTTCTTGATAATGGTGTTGGTAGGCTTGAACTGCTGGAATTTGGGATTGTCAGGTTCACGCAGCAGGTTCTCTGCTATAGTAGAGAGGGTCTGAGAAGCGGAATTTTAAAGACGTCTTAGAGAACACAAGAATATGAGCTGTACTTTGAGCGAGGCCACAGCCTGCTCCTTCGAATTTGGCCGTACGATGCCAGGATCAATAAGGCGACGGAAAGCTTGACGCCGCTCATGCTCAGCAGCCATTTGTGTCGCAGATGGCTGAGTGGGCAGTTGACGAGTTCGACGTTCGACGGCGGCGGCTAGTGCATCGGAAGATACACTCTCGGACGACATACTAGTTGGTTAGGCTGAGGCTACCTGAATCGCAGCACTGGTAGCTGGAAACGCGCGGCTATACATATCACGTGTGTCAAGTCTCAGCGCTCAGCGACTCTGGAGCCAAGTTATAAGGCTAGTCCCCCTGTACTCAGCCTGTACTCCGGCATTGCATCAACGTTAACCAACTTTTGTACCTCATATGTAGTCAAGACCTCCCCCCCCCGGCCTCTGATACCTTGAAGTCAAGGCTGATCTCATGAAAAAACCAGACCAGCCCTGCCATCCTACAGAACCCCATACATGTAAATGTCACAAGAGGTATCCATCGTCCGAAGACTCTACTTAAAATTGCATTGACCGATGGTGATCAAGACTCTGTCTATTGCGAATACATTACAGTAACATAACCTATTAGTATACATGCAAATCATACATCCCCGGAATTAGGATCCATCCTCTATAGTTAAATCATCATCGGATGAGCTATCGCTGCTCCAGTGCTCTGCAGTATCAGTTGAATTTTTGCTATCAGGATTTGAATCCACAGCGAGAGGGGACGTGAGATTTGAAAACGATCCTGCCCGAAGCCTAGATAGAAAGCTCCTTGACATAGATTTGGAATTGGAGGGTTGGTGGAAAGGTGGAGCGGCCTGTAGCGAGGAGCTCGAACCATTTTGCGTGACCTCTGGGACTTCTGAGGCTCGCTTCCGACGAAGCATGGAAGAACGAGCGGCATCGGATGTAAGCTTATCGCTAGGGGTGACTGAACCTGACGCCAGAGTAATAGGTCCATCATCTCGCTCTTTTTTGAAGAACCAATGAGACCTGCGACGAAACGCTATTTCAGCATCCGTATCAACAGATATAGGCAGGTCTGAGCCTGGCTGTGAGGAATTGATAGATAGAGAAGACATCCGAGGATTTGAAACTGGATCATGGGTAGTACCGGTCGACGAGAGGGACAATGATGGTTGTAATGGGATGACTGCATGCCCACGAAGGGCTTTACGAACGTATTGACGACCTAGATATATCTGTTTCTCGATCTTCGTCCGGTTTTCAATCATATGGAGCTTGGGAGGACTCAATCATGGATTTCTGGATAGGCAGAAACGAATCATACTTTAGGCCATGTAACACTTTGACCAACTCGCATCATCCGCGCGAGCTCTGTTGGATCTGGGTCACTGAGTATACGAAACCAGTCCTGTTGATGGTTCTCCATTAAAAGAAGGATGGCAATTAGAAATATGACATTTACCCAAACGCGAGTTTTCGGCCATATGCTAAATCCGAGAGCTGTCAAATTCGACAAATAGAAGCGAGACTACCAAACACTCACGTTACAGCGCCTTCAAATCTTTGTAAGAAAACACTGGACCAGTCTTGTCCGAGTAATTGAGGAAGAAGTTCAAGGTCACGGATAATCTTGAAGTTCTTCGATAATTCGTGCTTCAACCACTGCTCAGCTGCTGAGAGCAGAAAATTTCCCCGCCAGCCTGTAGACAAACTTTGTGAACTCTATTAGCCACTTTATAAGATGTATACCTTTGCCTTTGCGATGAGCAACAGGCTTTCCGGCTGAACCACGAGGTGCAAAGAAAAAGAGGTGAACATGCGGGTTAACTTGTGAAACAACAGGATTTGTGACTAGACAAGACACGATTAGAAAGAAAAACCCTCGAAGAACGGTTGTCATTATGCACCATTGAAAAATAAATTCAGGGCTTGAAGGGGTATGTCTACCCTGGGACGGGAATTGACATGCATTCGGAGGCCGATAGAAGTCCACTTGCCTTAATGACCCGTCTTTGAACTTACTTCCCCAGTTCCATGGTACAACTGAACCGTCTTTCAGCTTTTGCAGTAATACGACGGGATTCAGTATGCCAGGCACGGCAGCCGATGCAAGCAATGCTGTCCAAATTAGCGTGTCGGGAGCAGTCAAGTAGTTCAGTAATTTTGTCGGCCTGTGCCAGAAAATCATTTATTGCAATGCGTCTCAATCCAGCTAACATACTTACGAGTGGCGGTCGGCGGGTATTACCGAAATGTTGAGTATTCGGCCAGTTCTCACATATGCCTCTTTAAAAGTCATGGATCCACGCGTGAAGAAAGTGCACTGAAATTCCATCAGTAGGTCGTGCAACAAGATTAAATTGTACCAAGAGTGTGCACCTTCCTTGCCCATCTAACGCTGATTTCAGACCAAGCTATTCCTTGTGAGCATAAGTGCTACTCACAAAACACTGTCAAAACGCGCTCCAGTCCTCCAGAGCCTCTTCATCCAAACGGTATAAGGCTCTTCACAGGCAGTGATGCGGTCAGCTAGTTCCGGTACTAAAAGATATTTGAGTTCTTCGTCGGTCCTCGTACAGACCAAAGCGGCAATAAGGCCACCTGCACTGGTCCCAGTCACCACTCGGGGCAGTAAATTCGCATCAAGAAAGGCTTTGACAACGCCAATGTGGTCTAACAAAGGTTGACATCCCAACTTGCATCAATTAAACAGGGAACGTACAATATCCAAACGATGCTCCACCTGACAGGCATAGTGCAGAAATGCCTAAGACGTACATAAGTCTCAATTCAGGTGTTTTGCCGAGGTGGAAGTTACCAAGATTTGTATTAGCGCTCTTGAAAAATCGTTTTTTCTCGTCAATTGATAAGTCAGTGGTCTCGCGAACAAACTCTATCGCCTTCTCCAATTCATCGAAATATGCTAGATCTTCTGTTTTAGCGATAATTTTTACACCGTCTAAAAGATATATACGAACATTCGATCAGATTTTTTGTGCCTAGAAACGTCTGGATCTGGTATTAAACAGGGGCATATTGATAGTCAAGAAGACGTACTTCACTGTACAATCTGATCGAAGATGCATATGAGCCTTGTCTCCTAGATTCTAAAAAGAATATTGTAACCTTGGAGACTCCACACCAGCGAAATTCGATCGTATGCAGGTTTCCAACACACCCAGGCAGCCTCGCGCATCCTGTTTATCTCGCAGTGTCTTTAACGATCTTCGCACCTGAAAGAACGGTTGGGCATTGAGGCTTTACCAGGATAGGCCACATACCTTTCTCACCAGCTTCCAATCATAAAAAGAGTCCTCCTCAATACTCTTCCATTCATGGAAACGAAGATACTCGTCAAGAACAACTGCTGCTTCTTTCCACTCCTAAGAACTTCAGTAATAAGGACCGTGTCAAGTATCCGAGAGGAAGACTCTGACCTGGTAGTTTCGCGCGGCCCTAAGGTTTCTTCGCAGTACGCCTTTCTTACCTCTCCCTAAGATCGAGGATTAATACATATGGCAACAATTCCGACGTTTTTGAAGAACATACATGCAGTTACCCATTCCTTGGCATTTACGAGTTGCCGTATCACAACGTAGAGGCTGAATTCCGCGTATATAAATAGCATTATGAAGAACTGCGCAAACAGTGAATATTGACGCATCTTAGAGAAGCTGGTGATAGCTACCAATAGTGGCCAACGAAGCAACAAGAATAACCAATCGCTCCGTTTGTCCTGCGGCTTTTTCTTGCGCCTAACACCAGAGGTTATTCACGATGTTACAGAAGACTATCTTTGGATATCGTGCACCTCTTGACCTTCATATTTACGGGCGCAAAATCTGACAAGGCTGATACTTTGTGGATGCGCGTCGGTGGTGCCGGAGCAGAAGAAATCGGTGTACCAGGAATAGTTGGGGACAACACATCCTGATTCTCGTAAGAAAACTCATCTGCACCGAGCGCGTTTGCAAATGCTTGAATGTGTCTAGCCAAGTTCCGGATTCAACGACGCATCACTAAAGATTACAAATTTACAAGTTGACCTACGATTCGTCGAGGTAATCTGTAGTAAGTAAAGACTGGCTCGTAAGTCTTTTGGAGCCATTCGACACATCCGAAGCAGACATTGCGTACGATAATGTCAGAAGACAGACCGAGGTGAAGGTGAGGTTAGTAGCCGCCGCCGTGGCCGTAACTGCACGTGGAGCAAAAGATTATCTCACGTGATCAAACGCGTCCTGACCCGAATTCGATGTCGCCGGATTGAGCCTTGGCATTCCGGAACTTGGCAGTATCCTTCACCACAGCACCACAACATCCCAATCGGCGTAGTTCATCCCCCGTCACTCTATATCCTTCTCTGATCTTCTTCTATCAGCGCCCACCCGAATTCATGTGTTACTGTGTAACCCATGACCGTCTTGCAGCTGTGCTTCACCTAAATAGCGATAGTTTCCACCGGCGAACGTGGGCAGAAGTTACTACGATCAACACATTTTGCACTGATTATACCCCATGACAATCCTCGACAGGAAATTGACCACCCAATGGCCACCTGATGCAAATTTTCGGCGCTTTGCGATCAGTTGCGGAATGCGCTTATTTTGGAATTCCAAAGGTATATATATTATAAGGCGTACTTTGTATCATTTGTACACATACCCACAACTTCACAGACTTTACCAGACAACTTATCAAACATGGGATGGTTCGACAGCGACTCCGATCAAGCTCAGGCCTACGATGAAGTACATACTTGCGCACCTCCAGCTTGGCCTAGCGTGTACTGATCTGAGAGCCATCCAGGTGATGAACGCTCCTCACAAGGCGGAGTTGTCTCATGAATTGATTGCTGCCGCTGCTTCTTACGAGGTACGTCAACATTTGTCTCGATTATTGTGCTCTCTGTTGATCTACCGCTTCCAGGCCGCTAAATCCTATGAAGACCATGTTGCCAAAAACGGGAAGCCCGACTCTCATGCAAAGGCAAAGGAGATCCTGTATGTGTATTATAAAGTATGAAGCTTCATACCTACCCGTTGAGGACAGTGCTGGATTTACTGGTGCCTTTATCGATCGTATGGTGGAAACGAAGGGCGTAAGGAGAATTAAAAGATATGCGCCACAAATACTAATTATTCCACAGCTCGACTTTGTGGACAAGGAGAGGGCTAAGCGCCAGGGTAAGTGAATTCGCTGCAGCCCAACGACGATAGTATTCTGACATCACACGTTCAGCAAAGGAGCACTATGAGGAACAGCTCCAGTCGGACTACTAAATGGAAGTGACATGTGTACCTTGATCAGATGTAGTGCTATTTTTACAGCGTATTGAATCTATAAATACCTTGACATCGAGGGTGTACCTTGCTTGTGACCATGAAGACCATGAAGTTGGTGATGTGGCTGCTTCTATTCCCATTTGTATCTGCAACTCCAGTCCATCTGTCTGAGGCGTCTGGGGGCTCGGCGTGCCTGGCTGTTCTCCTGTCTGTTTTTTCCTTCTTGTCCCTTCTCCTCATCTCCAAACGGGTTTATCTCAAAGCGCGTAAATCGAAACATCTCTCTCCACATCCTGAAAAGTCGGATCTATCTGCCCGCTCTTCTGTTCCTATGCTTCCTTCATCTACCGAGGGCAATTCCGCAAAGGCGGCCTTTCTTGTCGGCTTTTTCGGTTCTCCTGCCTGGGAAACAAGTGTTACGAACCTGGTGGACAAGACGAAATCTATCGACACTCATCATTATTCTTTTAGCTCCTACCAATGTTCCGGTTCTCGCCATTCCAAATCCTCACGAACGCCTTATTCTAGCCTCAGCAATAGTGCATCCATAGTTCGTGGCGACGGCGACAGGCCACGTTCACCCTCCATGTCGAATGTCGGTGACGTCAATGGTTTCTGCAAAATATCGGACGATGCAACAACTTTGGCGCAGGAGAAGGCATCCTTATTTAGACTTCCAAGTCGACCGTCTCTGGTTTATGATGCCTCGCTTTCGATGACTACGCCACGCCGTTTTTCAATGCCAACCGTCAGCCAGAGGGATATCGACAGCCTGGGTCGTGTAAAGAGGGCATCGTCTCAGTCCGCGAGTACCACAATAGGGCATGCAGATTTTGCTATGTCCTCCCTGGCTGGCAATCCGTCCCTCAGATTGGTCCAAACAATCAGCAACTCGGATCACCACCTTCCTCTGTCACCACATCAACCAAGACAATGCTCAGGCTTCGCCACGAGATGCAGCTCATCTATGCCTTCTAGCCCTACTGCTCATGACTGCGTTACACAGCCTTTGCCAGTTCTACGGAGTAAAAGCGTGACCCAGCCCAAGGTTGATTGTAAGTGGAACTCGAAGGACAAACGTCGAATTTCACATCCGTATCCCCTGGCTCCAAGCTCAGTCTATACATCGTCGATCGGAACGAATCATAAGAGCTCGACTCGCACGAACATGGCAAACGTACGGCCAGACCAAGATCCTACGTCCACTCTGAGGCCCCTCTCCCCTGTTCTACTTTCAATTGACCTTAGTCCATTTTCTGTGCCTTGTCCGCCTGTGAACTTGAATCATAGCTCTGCATCAGGATCATCCTCTCGTGAAAAGAATGTCATATATCCCAAGATAAAACAAAAGCAGGCGCAGAAGTCATCACTCCGGCTTCGGCGCAGCCCCGCTATAGGGCCCTCTCCGCTACGCGCTATGATTCTTCCTGACCTTTCTGACCCCAAAGTCGCCATTCGAGCGAGCGTATCTCAAGCGGGGTCTCAGACTTCCAGCCACAGCCGCGATTACTCTAGTCTTGGTCTTGGTTTTCCGACTCGGAGTTCGCCCCTTCTACCAGCACGCGAAGTTAAGCTTAACCCTGATAGAGAACAAACACAAGTGGAAAGGAACAGCGAAAATCGTCGTACAACAGTAGACACTGAGGATGCCAACACACTCGTTGGCATGATGCGCGAGCTCGTGGAGGAGACAGAACAATGGGACGCTAGTTTATTCAAAGACAAGAATTTCAAAGCAATGATTGATGATTCGAAGCAAGTTCTCAAGGGTAGCTTGAGTCATGTTGGGGCTAGCAACGACTCGACTGCACAGGAGGAGTGTGAGGTTGACCTAAGCTTCCTCGGTCTCGATATTTTTCGAAGTGGAGGGGAAACTTTCATGCCTATTTCAGAGGACAAGGGGTCATCGTTTCACACTGATGAGCCTCATCTGATTGCGTCATGGGAGGACAGTGTAACTTTGCCCGCAGAACAAGATCGTGGTGCAGAACAGTAAGTTATCATCTTTAGTAGTACACAGCTGCATTGGCAAGGTCCTTATACGTCTGCTTCTCTAGGGGCTCAGTCGGTTTAGCGTGTTAATTTCCATGGTCTAGATGAATGCCGTCGGATTGTATTTCTAGAATAACACACAGTACAACAACAATACTCGATACAGATAGCAACTCCAAAACTTCCGAATAGTAGACACAACGAAAAAACAAGTTTTTTTTGAAGGTACTCATTGTGTTGCCTTTGTCAACCACTTCTTGAGATTGACCTGGCTTGTCTTTTCTACTGCCTTCTTGACATCTTCCCTCTCTATGACCGATCTGTACTTGACGAATTCTTTCGCAACACTCTGTGCGTACGCAATCACGGGAACAAATACCCTCATCGCGACGAGATCTTCGAAAGCCTGGGTAATCGCGTAAGACTGTGTTGATGAGAGAAAGGAAAAGGGCTTACGATCATGAGAACCTGGCGACTACACCGGACCATTCCGATACTCCCACCTCTGACCTGCACGGGTGCAGAAGTCGAAGCACGAACCTGATCACGGAAGGATTCGTAAAGCATCTCAAAGGTGAACACTGATTGCCCGGCAGTATCAGCATGGACGCTTGCAATAAGGAGGCAAATCGCAGGATAGGGAAGAGCTGTTTGTCATGTCAGACTTCAACACGGCAAATATGATGGAAAACTAACTGTGTAGGAGGGGAAAGT
>JAGGAW010025788.1:0-24585 GCA_017657375.1 Termitomyces sp. T27 | reverse complement strand
TCCCGCGTGATACTGAACGTTTCGTTCCAAACATTTTGTACAGCACTGTCATGTAAGAATTGTTCGACAACTGCTGTCCAAATACCATACCATTCTACCGCAGCGTTATCATCCAGAGTCTGATCTGCTAAAAGCTCCTCGCTTTTCGAGGTAAGAATTGCTTTCGTTATCGACTGCCATGCTTGAAGCGTGCGTGGCGGCGCAGTTCTGATCATTCTGCCAGAGAACCGGCTTTTAACACGCTTCTCAAGGTGAACGATAGTGTCAATGCGACTTGTGATACCAATAACGGCGAGACCTTTGGTTCCAACTGCCGCCCGGCAGCTTTGGGCTGTATCAAGGAGGCAGTAGAGCAGAGCTTGTCGAGGGTGGAGGGTAAAAAGGTCAAATCCATCGAGTATGACAATAGTAGGGCGATTGAGAGTTGGAAGAAGCGATATTAAGGCAGGAAGGTGTGCGGTTGGAGTCATCTTGGCCGACGCAAAGGTTTCTGAGACAGGTGGGTTGTCTTCTCTTTCGTCATCGGCTTCAACGTCCTCTGGTCCATCGGTTCCTTGAGGCAGGAACGAGGTTCCAGTCTGTTGACTCAGTTGATAAGCAATTTCACGCATTGCCAGGCGATCCGAGTGTTGTGTCCATCCTGATAGCCTGATGACGAGGGGATTGTGTTCAGAAAAGCTTGAAATACATTGCTCCACAAGCTAAATGCGGAGATTCATAAGAAATTATTTTTCTAATATCAACTGACCGAAATGTTTACCCGAGACTTCCCGCTTCCTCTTGGACCCAATATGAGGCAGCTGTTTCCTTCACCACGATCTATTGTTCCACTAAGGAGGCCGATTAATTGATCAGCAGCCAGCTTGTTTGTTGATGGATCTTCATTGTCGTTGTCATCGTCATCCCCGTTGTTGACTACCTCCGGTGGTCGCTGGATCCCCTGCAGAATTGCTCTTTTTTGGGCAACAAGACATGCGTGAAGACGGTTGGGAAGTACGCGGGGAATGTGAGTGGGTGAGGATAGGTCTACCACCCTCTTCTTGGGTGCCAGTAGAGGCGGTGTAGAGATCGGTGTAAGCTTCGATGGTTCTAATTCTGGGGATGAGGAAGGGTGCAAGTCAGAAACATGGGCGGAAGCCAAACGTTGAGTAGTAGATGGTTCATCAAAGAGCGGATCTGAAGCTGGTTCAGTTGATGTAGTCTTGGGCCGCCGTCTTGGCTTGGTTGGCGAGGATACAGGGGGAAGCACTACAGTATCCAATATCAGAGGAGTTAGAGAAGGGGTGGATCGACTAGGTGGACTCGGAGAGGGGTCTATTGCAGCTTTAGATAAAGTGGAGGAAGAATTTCCTGTCATGTTCCGTGTTTTAGAAGGTGAAGGGCTGCTGCCTTCATCCCCACGCTTCGTTTGTTTTCGGGAAGTTCGTACTTGAGGGATAGACTCTCGTCTAAATGATGAGGATGTCTGCGTCCTGTTATTCTGAATACTCGTATAGTCGACATTGCTATCATTTGTCGTCACCAAAGGTCTTTTCCTGGGCGAAGTGCGTCCTGGAGTGGCTGGCTGAGGTTTCATGGGAGATGCGCGTCGTCGCGACTGAGATGCTGATTCAGTAGGTTTCTTCGAGCGTCCAGCTGGCTCTGGCAGTACGATCTCGCTTTCCGATTGAGGTGTTTCTGGGCGGGGCGTTGATGCAGTCTTTGCACGTTTCGTCGGTCTGCGAACCGGTGTCTCTGGCTGCTTTCTGCTTCGTGTTCGTATTGTAAGAATCGGAGTTTCCGCTGACGAGTCCAGTCGTGGCTTATCATCGAGGTGCTTCGCCAATGTTTTGGTAGGAGATAGCATGTCAAGCTCGTCGTCGCTGACCGGCACCTCGTCTTGACCACTAGCCTGTCCCACCTTCTCATTCTCTTTCACTTCTCGAGCTCGTCGGCGTGAGGAGACATTTTTACTATAGGTTTTGACGACCTGCGGTGTAAGTATCGGAGTGGAAGGAACATCTAGTATAGGTTTGCCGGCGGAGCTACGTGTAATGCGACCTGTAGTCTCGATCAACTCAGGGCGTGACGTAGAACGTGTCAAACGCTTCGCGGGTGATTCGTCCAAATAAGACGATGATGCTTTGCGTTTTAGGGGCATGAGAGCGGACAGGACAGAGACTCTGGCCAACAAGTTGGAAATCGTGATTCAATTTGGCTGACTAAAATAGTGATCTGAAGTCGCGTGACCGTGACTCCACGCGTCAGTCACACCTTGAAGTCACCGTGCGTCAGCACCTCGATTCTGAGTCATGGGGTTTACTGGGTATGCAGAATTGTCTCTTTGTACTTGTCATGTATCTTAAACTATATCAAGGCTGGCTCGATGGATGAATGCCCCGACATCCGGGCTTGATCTTGTCGAACGAAACATCATGCTCAATCACAGTGTATCTTGTCTTCATGCACGAATCGTCTGACCGTTGGCTCATACCCTCTAAATTTAGGGCATAAAGAAGGGGGTTTGGAAACTTGCAATCAAATCGTATAGGTCGACTCTTGGTCAGATACCCAACCTACATGGTCAGATACCACCTTCTGAACGGACCATGTGTACTCTCACTATGGATGACAATGTTTTCGTCCTCCTTGATGACCCACTTGCTCCAACAAGAGCCGATGTGCTTGCAGCTGCTCCTCCAGGCCAAGAAGCTACATATTTACAGGGACCAACCCATTTTCGTACTACTTTTCTGACGTTGAGACCACCAGGTGCACTAGAACAGCTTCTTGCTCAGCTCAAAGCCCGGTGGGTCTCCGTGCGTCAATCGTCTTCGAATGTATCGCAAAGAGGGCAATCAAGTGGGCAGCAGCTGATGATTGATGGCCACCAATATGCAATTGGAAATGATTGGTTGGTGCGGGTAGGTAATGTTTGTCTTGCAGGTGGTAGTATCAAGGGGATGGTCTTGGAGGTACGATTTTCCACGCTTGATCAACGTATTACACTTGCTCATTCATTCATGAAAGGCGGAATATCTCCCTCTTCCGGTGCTTCATTCGCCTGTTGCAGATGGAACCTCAGAACTTCTTTCCAATCTCTTGACATCTATTTTGCCCAACGTAAAGGACGCAAAAACAGTGGCCGTTACTATTAGCGACTCTCAGTGGGAAGATGTTCTATGGGATAGAGAACAAGGAGAGAGAGTTAACAACCCAATGGAGGAAAAAACAGAAGAAAGCCCGGAAGATATCTATGCTTATGGAGACGAGGACATCCCTGAGAAAAAGGCGAAGGACTGGATAGGAATAGATAGAGACCGTAGATCGGCTTACTTGATTATGGGGGCATTGAGATCGGAAGGCATCCTCTGA
Source organism: Termitomyces sp. T27 (assembly GCA_017657375.1). Lineage (NCBI taxonomy): Eukaryota > Fungi > Basidiomycota > Agaricomycetes > Agaricales > Lyophyllaceae > Termitomyces > Termitomyces sp. T27. The sequence continues at coordinate 21,231 of JAGGAW010025788.1, read as the reverse complement.
AATTCTGTCACATATGTTCGAATTCCGATTTCCCAGTCGAAAAGCATTTACTTTTCGATTTCTTGAGGTTGCAGTTTTGGGGCCCCGGCCCGGATACACCGACACCAACACGTGATCGGGCGGCTTACCGTCTTCCGAATCCGAACGTTTTGGGTCAGTCGGGACACGCTGTCGAGTTCAAGTTGCCTCAAGTCCTTCGCGTTAGCCAATGCCATTATAACGTCGCCCTCACTGCTTGGGTTATCTAATTTCCATCTCTCAATACAATGTCCACCTTGATCATCGTACCCAAACATTCCGTCCTGAACCCTGTATACCTTTTCGGTGCTCGAAGTGAATCTACAGCCCTACACTTCTATCAGAACAGGCAACTGGAGATCTATGCATCCAAACCAGCTCAACGGCTGACTTTGAGGCAGCTCGTGCGTCAGCAACACCCCACAGGATCCTTGTGATTAAGGTTTTTTAGATATTCTTCGGTCGTGCAATGAACAAAGACCGTCTCATTAAGGCAGGATGTTCCGACATACATAAACCGCAATCTCTGCTCACATTTTTCTTATCAGAGCGCGAATTACGTTCGTACTGAATTACCTGTCCGGATTGCGCATCGGATACGCGACTTACAAGCCCTGCCATATGTTGTCGTCACTCAAGAAGGCGTTGCGAAGACTTACGAGGTAATTTCGCTCACATTTACCACTACAATGATTTTTAAAAATTCATTTAGCTTTATTGGTCCGCTTTCGAACAGTCAGTTTTATAGTTTGCATCTTAACCTTATCTAATTCCGTTTAGACTTCGACGCTATCCTCCGGTGACCACTCTTGAAGAGAATGAAGAGTTTTGTTGTTTCTTGACCAAACTCCTTGCAGAGCAGTAAGAATATCATGTTTATTGTTGTCCTAGCGTCTGACAAGCTTTAGTGCCACAGTGATTCCAAGCCTTTTTCTAGGACTCTCACTCTCATCCCACTTTCTACCTCCAGATCAACTAGACTCCTTCATGCGACGTATGCTTGTTTCGCGAATATCACGACGAGTCCTTGCGGAACATCACATTGCACTATCGGAAATACATGCTGGAACACATTCTGAGTCTTCGGAAGAGCCTCATGTTGGGATCATATTCACCGGACTGGACGTGCGAAGGAGTGTTGAGCGATGCGTGAAGCTTCTCAAAGCACGACCAGTTGAAATCGAAGAGCAGTTGGGAGATGGGATGTCAGTCACCAGTTGGCCAGAAGTCGTTATCGATGGTCACCTGAATACCAAGTTCGCATATCTTCGAGAACATCTAGAGCAAGTGTCTGATTTTATTTTTGTGTTCTAAAATCTAATACAAACTTGTCAGATATATCGTATTTGAGCTGTTGAAGAATGTCGGTGCTGCTCGAGACACGTTTGTTGCGCTGACTGACAGAACCTTTAGTCCATGCGCGCCATAGTTGTGAAGCATCACAAATCTAGTAGTCTTCCGGCTATACGAGCTACTATTATAGCTGGCAAGAATGACTTCGGAATCCGGATATCAGATGAAGGGAAATTCTTTCATTATCGCTATCACGCCTCCTTTTCACGACATTTGTAGGCGGGGGCCTCTTAACGCCCCAAAATCAAATCAAGACCCCGTCAGATTTATTTTCATTTTCCCATGTTCGAAATGCTACTCGCTTGGAAGACTCTCGAATCGGTGCTCTGAGGACTTTTAGCTCAAGCCCACAGGGAATCCGGGCAACCGTTGGCGAACAAGTGGATAGATGGCAGAAGGGCGTTCTTTCTGAGGTCGAAGATGAAATCGAAAGCATATCAAACAATCCTGAGAAGGAGGCTGGGGTAGGACCACATCCCCGTATTGGCATCGGTCTGCCGATGAGTAACATCTTTGCAACGTACGGTCCAAGTCAATGAATCTCTACGTCAAACCTAACATGTGGTCCAGATATTTCGGAGGATCTCTCGAGCTCGTCTCAATGGATGGTTGGGGTATGTATCCTACGTTTTTTTTTGCAATCAAATATTTGACCATCTTATAATAGGGACGGATGTATACTTGCGGCTTCCGAAGCTGGTAGATACTCTTCTGAAGATACACAGCATGCCAATGGTGGCTTACCTCTTTCACAGGGAACAAATTTAGAAGAGATTGAAGTCTGAGGCCGTTGGTTGGAAGAGCGTCCATTAGGTAGAATCCAAGTAGAATCACTTTGTTGATTCCAAGTTGGGCTTATGCTGTACCCATGCGGCGATTACTGGCGGTTCAGTATTCAAGTACTGATGCCGGAGGTGTGTCCTAATTTTTTATCTAAAGGTTTCCATGAGGTGCATTACGTTGTATTTCACAAGGTCGGAGATGGGCTAGACTCTTGGCCACATGCATGTTGTGCAGCTTCATTCCTGTTCTAACCGTCGTTATCGATGTCCTCCGAGACTTAGAGGAAATATGTCGTTGCAGCAGTTCGAAACTGGTTCTGCCTACATACATGAGTTGCCGTGCTTCGGACAGGCTATGTATGACATCTCCATTTTTCTCGGCATTATGATGATTATCTGCACCCACCCCTATCATTCCCCTCGTAGTCAATTGTGAGGGAACCAGCCCACCCGTATGTGATATGCTTGTATTCTGCGTACTTCTCGTATCTAGAGAACACAGGATATTGCTAGTACTAGTACATATATACACAAGTCACGGCGTGTACATAGGTGTGGCACCGCGAAGCAGGACAATCATGTGCCTGACAAGGCGCTAAATTTGGGTTGGGCTGTGTACAAGCTCTGAATCACGTACTTGGACATGGCGTCTCTTGTCTCCATGATACGTTGACCTTTTCTTTTCTTGCCAACTTCTTATGTCGGACGACGAAGTTCCTCCTCCATATTCAGAACAAGAATTGGACCAAAAGATCGCCCAGGCCCTGGTAATCTCCACCCAGCAGCATCAAACGCCTCAGCAGGATTCTCCTGATGATGGTGAGTGGGAACAATGGGACGAGGCTGTATTTGCCGCTGCAGAAGCTCGTCGTAACGGAATAGCTATCGACTCGAATCGTTTCATGCGATCATCTGGCTCTCAAGCGCACGAGAGGCATGAGTCCTACAATTCACCTCTACCAGTTCCCGGCGCTGTACAACCTCTCAGGATCCATAGAAGGGGTGGATCAAGTGTGAGTGGTGTCCCTGGAAGTTGGATGGGCGGCGTGATTAGTGAGGAATCCTCTGGGTCCAGTTCCTTAGGACATGCCCTTAGGAATGAACATCAGGTGCATCATGATATTCTTCCTGATAGCGACGACGACCGTTCTATTCCTCCTCCTCCATTCTCCTCTGGGAATTCAGGAATGGGTCAAATCATCAGGTTGGAATATCACCCTGAATCTACACCTCCTTCGCCTTTGCATTCTCCGCAACCTAACCATCTGCCCCTTCCTTCTGACCCTCACCTGGCGCTGACTGGCCAGAATCAACTCCTTGTTGGCTCACATCCGGACTCTGTCCACTTTTTGCCTCAGTTTGGGACGGTCCCAAGACCGCCTCGACAGTCACTGCCCATTCCTCCCCGATCGCCTAATTATCATCTCCAGCAGCGACCTTCTTCTGCTCTCCATCCACATCAAAACTCTGTATCTCCACACCCGGTCCTAAACCACCAGGCCCAACCCTCCAATATCCCTGATCACTTTGGGCAGCGTACGACGTCCACACATCCTTCGATTCAGACCCAATCTCCTCACGGTGCCTATCTTTCTGCGTACAAGAAAACTGCTGAAACATTGCCTTCCCAAAGCCAGTCATTCACTGCCGGTGCATTGTACCAGTAAGTACTTCATCGACATCGACTAATGGCCTTTGATTGTTTCTTTTCTATCCAGTTCCTCAGTTTCCGGCCATCTGTCATCATCGATGTCAATGCAACCTCGAGCGTCATATTCGTTAGTAATCCGCTTCTTTGCCTAATCTAGCTAGGAATCTCAACTTACACTCCATTCACTAAGCTCACGGCAACATCGATCTCCCCAAATCGAGCAATCTCAAACCCTCCAGCATAATTCACTACGTATGGCTGATCAGGCCTCAAGTTCGGCTGTGCTCCCTCCAAGTACTATCTCTGCCAACTACCTCACCAAACAGTCAGTGCCAAAGATTCATGCCCAAGGATCACTTCCCTCCCAGCACCCAACAAGTGCCACTTATTTCCCTCAGCACCCAACTTTCCCCACTCAGCATGGCGATCCTACTATTCCGAGATGGGCAACCTCAGAACAGCAATTAAATCAAAACTTTCAATACTAAATTCAAGGATCTACACGCATAATTTGGAAGCGAATTGGATATAACGTGAAGCTGTATTCCTACATTATATTTTTTTATGTACTTTGTCGCCAATGTCCGTACATCTGTATAACATAGCTTTATACCACTGGATCAACCGTCCCAATACCAGATTTGTGCCGCATTGGAACCCATACAAAGGAACACTACAAACTCATTCACGATCAAAACTCTGTTTGACTCAATTTAGAACCCATCCGACGGTATCCTATTATCCAACCTTTGACGCCTTTCTCAATCACGTAGATCATGGTCAATTCTTCGAGTTCAGTGCGCAGTCCTATCTCATCGACGTCATCTTCACGTCCCCCACATACCCCGCTAGACTCTGTTAAACCCAAACCAGCTAACTGTGAGTTTCAGTGGCAGCAACCAATGCGAAATCAAGTGTCAATTCAACGCTTAATCATTGGAATAGATGTCTATTTCAACAGGAATACTGCAGGGTTTTCCGATGAAGCTGTTCCTCGTGCCAAGAGCGCTCAGCTCAAGCTTGAGCACTATTATAAGGTGGCCGTCGATTCTGCCATCGAGCGTAACACGAGGTGTGATAGGTTCAACCTGATCTATCGCGCTATTTCCAACCATAGGAAATAGGCGCGTTGAGCTTGAAAGAAAACTTCAAAAAGATGTGATGATGTCGGAGGAACGGAAACAACGGCAATTGCAACAACTTGGGAAGAAAGAATCGACATACCTTCGTCTACGCCGGACCAAATTGGGATTGAACGACTTCCGAACCGTTAAGGTCATTGGCAAGGGTGCATTTGGAGAAGTTGGTTCAAGCACTTCAGCCTCTATCTGTTAATGGCTTGACACGCTGTACAGGTTAGACTTGTTCAAAAAGTCGATACAGGCAAAATATACGCAATGAAGACTCTACAGAAGGAGGAAATGTTAAAGAAAGATCAGGTTTGTTGTTTATTCGTTACTTGATCGAGTGATTCTCATGGGGCCCAGCTGGCTCATGTTCGAGCAGAACGTGATGTCCTGGCCGAGTCCGATTCTCCTTGGGTCGTCCAACTATACTATTCCTTCCAAGATACTTCTTACCTCTATCTCATCATGGAATTCCTTCCAGGAGGCGATTTGATGACCATGCTGATCAAATATGACACCTTTTCTGAGGATGTTACAAGATTCTACATCGCCGAATGTGTACTCGCGATAGAAGCTGTCCACCGATTAGGATTCATCCATCGGTAGGTAGTTCTGCCAGCGACCTATGGACCCTGTCATTCTCAATGATGAAATGAAAATACAGTGATATCAAACCAGACAATATTTTGATGTAAGCGTCTTCCCCTGTGTGTTGAAGCTAGTGTCCTGACAACTCTTCCTGCAGAGACAAAGACGGTCATATAAAGCTTAGTGACTTTGGCCTTTCTACCGGATTCCAGAAGAAACATGACTCCAGCTATTACCAGCGGCTCCTCGATCCTGCTAACACTACCCAATCTCCAACTACCGCAGCACACTCGCAAAGAAATAGTGTCATGGTGAATTCTATCAATCTGACTATGTCGAACAAAGATCAAATTGCTACCTGGAAAGCCAATCGTCGAAAGCTTGTAAGCTTCTCTTATCTTCGTCTGGTAGTCTACCTATCAGTCTTTAGGCCTACTCTACTGTTGGTACACCGGACTACATCGCTCCCGAGATATTCCTTCAACAAGGTTACGGTAAGGAGTGCGATTGGTGGTCATTGGGCGCCATCATGTTTGAGTGTTTGGTTGGCTATCCTCCATTCTGTTCCGATTCTACCCACGAAACATACCAGAAAATTATGCAATGGCCTCGTTTTCTCGTCTTCCCTGATGATGTTCACTTGAGCCGAGAGTCCGAAGACATGATCGGACGGTATGTTCTGCATTTGGTGATTCATATCTCTTCACTAATAAACTTTACTAGACTTATTACATCTGCAGATCGCCGTCTCACTGTTGAACAAATCAAGGATCACCCTTTCTTTTATGGTGTCGACTGGAACATAGTGCGACAAATTGACGCCCCCTTTGTCCCACATCTTCGATCCATCACAGACACCTCCTATTTTCCTACTGACGAAATTGATCAAGCGGACGAAGCAAGGCCAGCAGACGCTAGTGAGGTTAGCAAGGATCTGGCATTCCTCGGGTGAGCATACTTCTCTCCTTTCCTTGTTCCGGAAATGAATTACGTTTCCTTTCAGATATACCTTCAAACGTTTTAATTTGTCATGATTTTTTTCTCGGTCGTTAGACTTCTTGTACACTAAAGCTTAGCGCCATAATAGTGGCCAGTGATTACGGAGATTAGATTAGATTTACATGGGTGTCGATCATCAATGGATCAACTTTCGAGAAAAGGTAAACTTGAACCATGGCTTCGTCAACCGCCTTCGCTGGCTCCTGGACGTCTCTTCCTGAGCCTCTTACTCCATGGATGTATGTAGAAACACGTTTTTCTTACATCTAACCTGATATTGTATAACTAGTCTGGATGTTATTCAATCCATGGGTCACACTCATATGACCCCCGTCCAAGCATCTACCATTCCGTTGTTCATGAAGCATAAGGATGTCGTTGTTGAAGCTGTCACAGGCTCGGGCAAAACATTGGCCTTTGTCATACCCATATTAGAGAGACTCTTACGAAGGGAGAACAAGCACCGAACAAATGAAATAGGTGCTTTGGTTATTAGCCCTACACGGTACAGCTTCTTTGTTCCGTGTGTACCTGTGCAGCAGCTGATCAATTACAACAGAGAGTTGGCAACACAAATACACTCTATCTTCTCTTTCTTTCTCTCGGCGCAGCCTGACGAAAATGACGGGTCCTCATCTGCACCTCGATTTCCCCAGCCACTATTGCTCATTTCCTCGACTGAGTCATCTCCTGCGCAGGATATCAAACGATTCAACGATACTGGTGCAGACATAATAGTAGGTACACCAGGCCGCGTTGAAGAGTTCCTGTTGGGAAAGGGCAAAGGAGTCGTTAGTGTTCGAGAGCTCGAAGTGCTTGTGTTAGACGAGGCAGACCGGTACGCCCAGAACAGACACTGAATGATCTGGTCTCATACTTCCAAAGCTTGCTAGATTTGGGTTTTCAGCAAACTTTGACGAGCATCTTAACTCACCTTCCGAAACAACGCCGGACAGGACTTTTCAGTGCAACTATGACTGACGCCGACGCTCTTTCAGAGCTGGTTCGTGTTGGTCTCCGAAACCCAGCGCGAATTGTGGTCAAAGTACAGTCTAAAAAAAGGGTCAAACAGGAAGACGGAAAGAGAAAGGTCAAGGAAGTTATTGAGGAGCGAAGAATACCCCCCAAGTGAGTTACAAAAAATGTCCGCTCTTCCAGACAAACTGATTTTAACCGTAGTCTTGACAACTATTACCTCGAATGTCGTGCATCAGAGAAAGTCGTCCAACTCTGCCGCATCATCACTCATGAGATCCGCGAACACCAATCCTCACAATTTATTGTCTACTTTTCTACTTGCGCGTGTGTGGACTATTTTTACAAGGTAAGTTGTTTTCTAGTTTTATCATAAGAGGTTTCTTATTCTGCGTTAGGTTCTTCCAAGCTTGCTTCCACCTTCGATCACCCTGTATTCGTTACATGGAAGTCTGCCTCCTGCAGCTCGTACGCGTACTCTATCTTCTTTTTCTTCCGCTCTGTCCACTCCTGCCGCGCCTTCAATCCTTCTTGCGACAGACGTTGCTGCCCGTGGCCTTGACCTGCCTCATGTTGATGTCGTCATTCAATTCGATCCTCCCTCAGATCCTAAAGCGTTCTCGCATCGATGTGGCCGAACGGCAAGGGCCGGAAGAAGTGGACGTGCGTGGGTTCTTCTGGTCGGGAGAGAAGTAGAATATGTTGGTCAGTGATTTTTTCAGATGATCACATGACGATATTAAGAGAATCGAAGACTTCATGTCAATCCGAAAGATACCTCTTCGGCGTCGCACATATCTAACAGAGGAAAGCCCGTCGTTAATGTTCGACGATGAAGATCGTCTGGAAGATGCGCAAGTTGTAGAACATCTCAGACGAATACGAGAAACTCTTCTGACGGATCGTGGTACACATGATAAGGTAAGTTGCTTTTGCCCTTATCTAAAACAGCCTTCCATGGTGTTTCAATGTCTAGGCTGCCAAAGCATTCGTGTCCTTCGTCCGTGCTTACTCCAAACACGAGGCTTCATATATCTTCCGCATAAAAGACCTTGACCTTGTTGGCGTGGCAAAGAGCTTTGGGCTTCTACGCTTGCCTCGGATGCCGGAGCTAAAGGATATTGGTCTAGAAGGTTGGCAAGATGCCTCGGTCGATGTCAGTGTCATTTTGATGTGGATACTCTCCTGTGTCATCTGAAGTTCATGGTACAGTGGGACGCGTTTTCTTATGCAGACAAAGCGCAAGAGGCAAAAAGAGTGGCCAAGAGCACAGTAGAAAAATCCCAACGTGATGAAGAACAGTTACGGAGAGTAGCACGGGCAGAGAAAAAGAAGGCGAATGCTGCATGGAGCGCGCAAACACAAAGGAAAGAGGCGAAAGAGCTTCGTAAAGAAAAACGGCTCCGGAAGAAAAAGTGGATACAGTCCCAAGTTCAGGCTCAAACTGCATCTGGACTTTCGAATGGGAGTTCGTTGAAGAGAGGCAGAGAAGACGAAGAAAGTGTCAGCTCTGACGATGACGGGGGTGACTGGAATGAACTGGCCCGGGAAGAGAGGATGGCAAAAAAGGTCAAGAAAGGTGTCATAAATCAGAAGGCCTTTGATGCAGAATTTGGAATTGATTTCTCATGATATCACTCTTCTATGACTCTGTAGGACCCGAGGTGTCGTATCATACAAAGATCTATTAATTACATGTAACCTACCCTAGTGGCATCCTAGATCCGCGCACAATATAAAGATAAAATCGTACAACTGGACTACCAGTCATCTATTTTCATGTATCCTTTACCAGTTACTACATCATGGATCACTGACGTGGTCGTAGTAGAGGTCGCATCTAGAAATTAGGTATTTAGATATTTGTCAATGTCAAGAGAAAAACAAAAACGTTACCATCTCCACAAACACAGGCAACAGCTTCGGGATATGTTGAAGTTCAGGTGGCTTTAATGCCGGCATCCCTTTTTTCTTTTTTGGAGGCCGTGCCGCCGACTCGTAGCTGAGTTTAGACGAAGAGGATAACTGATCAAAAGTGAACGTTGACCGCTGCTCGTGGTCCGGTTGTGAAATTTGACTTGCTCTTGAAGGTGTAATTGGAGTTTGTGGATGCACATGAGAACGTGCGGACGGATCAGGTGGCAAGGGCTTAGAGAACCTATCGATTGTGGCGCTCTTCGGCATGGAGGGAAGGTTTGGCACAGGTGGTACATCCTGGCTGCGTCGTGGGAAGCGGGAGTTGGAACTGAGGGAAAGTGATCTTTTTCGAGGTGCTTCATCCGAAGTGGCGGGAATCGGTCGCGATGGCACTGGGTTCCCCCCGAGTGTCGGAAATCGTTTGGGTGAGGTAGTCATGTAATTGCGATCTTGGCGAGAAGGTAAATTTTGTTCATCACTACTGTCTGAATCGCTTTCGGCGGAGGACGAATCATCTGTTGACTCTAATTCGCTTGAATCGCCGTCATCATCATCATCATCATCATCATATTCATACTCATCACTCGATTCTTCATCGGTTTCCTCCGCTGCTAGATCGTCTGCATCACCGTGAATGAGATCGCCAAAATCAATTTCGCCGATGACACCATTGACAAGATTTTGGGTCACTTCGTCTTCGACGTCCGCATCGCTATTCCTTTGCTGTATACGCCCAAAGCGACGACGAAGTTTACCTTCATATGCAACCTTAAGTTTGTAATGGTATCGCGCAACCTCGTCGACCTCGTTGAGGATGACATCACGATCCTTTCCTGCATGGGGCAGGAGAAACTCGAGGCTCAATGGTGAACCCAAGCCTTCTCGCACGACCGTCAAAAATAGTTCAACCCAATGCATAAGACCATCGAATAAGTTTTCGCCCTTGGAGTGGACTTTGTGAACGAAATTATAAAATGATTGTTCGTGGCGTTGAATCAGATTGATGAACGCCTGGACTGTTTTAGAGGGGTCCTCTTGAGCAACTTTTTCCAGAAGTGTTAGCAATACAATGCGACGCGCGAAATCGGAAGCTGGCGTACGTTCTACCTGTTCGACTGTCTTGATCAAATCATTAATGAAGCTCTGTAGGTCACCAAGAGAGTCAGCAATACTGGCAGCTCGATAGACCTGAGCCAGTGGTGTATAGAAGATCGTGATGATATCTTTCAACAGTTCAGCAGTAAATCCCTGAATGCAACGGTTAATGAGCAGCAGTAACAAACGAGAAATCGCACCTCAAAAATCAGCGCGATCAATTGTTCGCGGTCCCGTAATCTCGAGTATAAGTATGTCAGCACTTTCAAATCTTCCATGAGCCATGCATCTTCATTCTGTGGTCCGTCGTCGTCGTCAGAGTCCGTTAAGGTTGCTCGGTACTTCAAGTAGACCGCATGAGCTCTATGAGCCTTGGCAAGACGATGCATTTGTGCTCGAGACAGGACAGGTTCATCGCCGGCACGTAGGACGACGGTCAAAAGATTCATTCCTTCAGCAGCTGTATATTATCGATAATTCAAAAGCAGGGGAATAGTCAGCAACTAGCGGGTTAAGCAAGGCCAGAACGAACCAGCATCGGCCTTGTATAGATCTTGAATCTCTCGAGGGGCATAAACGAATTGACGAATCTTGACACACATAATAGGGTCGTCGATCTTGTCTTTGACAGCTTCAATGTCCCCTTCTAGAGCCTTTACTTCCTCTGTCAGTGAACTGGTGAACATTCTGACGAAGTTTCAGAATACATTTTAAACACTCTTGGTATAGCAAAGCTCACCTCTGAAGAAGACTGCGACCACCAAAAGGTTGGGCAAGGAAGAGATCGAGCACACCTTGATCAGAGTATCATGAGCCGATGAGTGCATTGAGAAATATCAAACTTCACGTACCTCGAATCATGGCAATAGGATTACTGATCTTGAGCGCGCCCTTGAGCATAAAATACGGCATTAGTCCATGGATTCTTTTAAGACTTGCAAAGGTCTCTGAAGAATTATCAGAGGCAACAAATTGGTGGAAGACAGTCGAAGCCATGCTAGATAAGTATGAGAAGCGGAACCTGTAGAAAGGGACAAACACACGATATTCGAGCCCATTCTAGGACTGATTGATAGTTCGCTGGAAGATCACGTACGTCTGGAGTAACCTTGACAGTTGCAAAGATATGCTTCAGGCCATCTTCAAACATCAAGTTTAGCATAAGGATAATGTGATAGGAACAAACGTTTACCTTTCCCCATCACATCACCCTTCACACTCTTTACAGCCTCCCTTAGTCCATCGACACGACTTGCAATCTCTTTTGCAAACCTCTTCCTTCCGTCCTCCCGAACCTTGTCCGCTTCTTCTCTCCGTTGCGCATCGTCCGATTCGGCTTGCGTCAGCTTCACTGGGCCTGAGAGAAGGAATGACATGATAACCGGAGATGAAGCAATTTTAGAGGTTGCAAGGAGCGTATGAAGATAGGATCGAAGTGTGAGCCTATTCTTCTCGCGTGAAAGACGTGAGGTCGACAAACCCATCTGGGATGGTGATTGCGGTATGTTTGAGGATGAATATGGATCTGAGTCGGGTGTGTTGCCAGACGTTGGGGTTATTGGAATGCTCATGACTGCTGTTCTATCTTTTGGTGGCGGCGGACGAATTTGTTCAGTTGGAAGAGCTTTTTGCAGCTGCATTGAAAGAATTACTAAATGCACGAGATCTCTTGGAGAATGTATATACCTCAGCGGCCAATGTTCTAAAATCGCCGTATCTTCGAGCTACGAAGACGTCGGGAAAACCGGTACGTCGCGTGCGGATGATGAATTCCTGTTGAAGTGTTAAGTGGCGTTGAGGACATCAAAAGTACAACAACACGCCTCATGAGCGCGACTGCGCATTCGTCCCTTGTCTACGACGGTCTTTACCCCGATAACATTGACGTCAAAGACGATCCTTGTCTTGGGGACCTTTGCCATCCTCTTTCGTGCAAGCATCTCCAGACGATCTAGATCTGACTGATTCAAGCGAACAACCTGTTCCTGTTCGACGAGCTTGATGGCAGATCCCAAAAACATGGCTAGATTTCGCTCAACTCGAGCAAGGAGTTTCTTGCGAGAGGCCTGGTCTGCGTTCCCGTCGGCATCGTCGTCATCCAGCACAGACGTGGGAGAAAGATTTCTGGATAGGACGGAGGCAACAAAGGGTTGTAACTTCTCGGAATAGAAGTCCTTGGGCGCAGCAGCCATGAAGGGGAAGGTAAGTACAAACTGGCGGAAGATGTATCGAAGAAATGGCAAGTCGACAAAAGGGGCATCTTTTGGAGGCGGTGAGAACGGTGGCCCAAGGAAGGAGAGTGTGCTTGTGTTATTTGGGGTGTATGTAGTGACAGCGTCAATCTCTCGTTTGAACTGGAGCTGAACTAGGGACTTCTTGAGGTAGTGAGCCCGTATTGGGGTCAGGTCGGTTGGTTGGGATGGGCTGGAAACATGGGATTGTTGTGCTGGAAACTCTACTGTCGTCTCTCCGCCGTTAAGATGCCCATCGCTGTCAACTACCACAAGAGGTTCATCGTTGCCCGTGGCGAGCGGAGGCAATGGTGGAATCTGGCGTGTGGGGCGCCGGGGTCGAATCTGTTGGGAGATGTGTGGCGGAGATGGCTCAGTCAATGGCTGATCCACGGGTAAAGGTCCTGGAGACTGATGGAGGTCGTCGTTGGTGGCGATGTCCATGGTGGCGGCCAACACTGCCGCGACTCCGGATTTGAGACTTCTGCCATCACTGAGTAACTACTACGTCAGGCTGATGAGATAACAATTTGATCATCTATCACACTTCCTTTTTTGGTGATTTTCGGCGATCCAGATTCCAGTCTACAGACTACAAATTACAGTAGCTACATTATATCTTTCCATGTCCATCGAGTGCTCCTAGATACCAATAAAAACATAATAGCAAGATAACTTTACATTCTGTGGAGTTTGGGGTATGCGGGTTGCGGGGTATATAGTCTTCGTGAGGGGAAAAGCAGGAGAACAGCAGAACAGCAGACCGTCCTCATGATGACGATGAACGCAGCTCCCAAACCTCTGGGCCTTGCAGAGTGCTTCGCAAGCCCGCAAACATCTTCTTCTCTCCAAGCATGTCAACCAGCTTCAGTCCTTTTGACATTTCCATCGCACGGACTTTCTCGTCCCTAATGCTCTGATACCGCCGGTGGAATGCGTCAGAAACCCTGCGTTGCATGTCTGGAGACAGTTGCGCAAACTCTCCTTTCGACACAGGGGTACGCAAGTAAGTGTAGATGGCGCGCAACACGTCCATGATTGTCACTCCATATCCGCGTCGCGATTCCACGACCGTAATGGACCGCGGTAACACCCCGCATCTGATCGTCATTGAGGGTAACGCAGGCTCTGTCGCGGCTTGGTCGTTCATACATCGACCAAGTTCGGGGTTGACGAGCGCGTTCTCGGGGGGAAGGGTAAGGTCGTAATGGATGAGACGTTCGAGTACGCTGAGTTTGGAATTGATGCGACTGCGACTTTCGACAGGAAGTGAGGGTTTGTTGATGTGGGGAGAGCCGAATTGGTTCATGGATGGGGTTGAAATTGACGACGAGTAGTTTGACTGCGGGGTAGAGGGCATATCCCAGAATCGAACATGCTTTCCTGGCATGGTAAAAGTAGGGCTAGGGCGCGATAGATGTGTCCGTGAGTATGGGATATATAAAGCGCGTATATGTGGGTGTGCGCGGTTGGAACGCGATATGGATTTGCATTTCGATCGTGCGCACTATATATGTCACAGAATAAACAGAGAAACACTTCCATACAGAGATTATGCTGTAGTGAGTTTGGCGTGGGTCACCGCTTCCCGTCAATTTGACAGTCTTTGACTCATTGTACACCGGATTAGTAAGTGACCTCTTGACCCTGATCAAGCGCCGTCCATATTTGGTTTCCCCGACGGTGTTGCGAAAAGATGCACTTGGAAATGTGATACGAATGCAATTAGGCATCTCGTTGAATGTTTCGTCAAGTCTCACGGCGATTCCTCATTTGAAAGGTATCCTATTTCTCTGGCCAGATTCCAGTCCTACACCCGGTACAACATATAACATAAGTATGCGCAGTACAGCCTCCCGCCCTAGCGGGCACTCATGACCACTTCGCTTACACTGCCCTGACGCTAAATGTTTACTGGAGTCGCCTGGAAGTCCATGGAACGTTCGACAGGTGTGCAGAAGTGTGCAGTTTTTTTACCTTGATCCACGGATCGTCCACGGAAAGATGAGTCCTGAGAACCTCTCAGGGGTTGTACATAGCCCGCAATGGCAGATCCATGTTTTCACGTAGGCCGGCGACGACTTGTTACACGTAGACCGACGGCAAACGAACGAAATTCAAGGCTATCAGAGAGATATCAGTCAACTAGACATCACCGCTTTGATAGACATAATCGGCGTCTTGGTCCTCTGGCGGCTGCGCTCCACTTGGCGCATGGTGTTTATTGCTGCGCAACCCCACCGTCCCCAGCCTGTCTGCCCGATTCTCTCCTCTGGTTACATAGCATCTGCACACCTATCATTACGCCACTTTTAGCGCTGTAGTTGAAGATCTTTGTTAAGCGCCTTCCAGCTCCACATATCCTATCTAGAATTAGACGCGCGCCCACGGAAGGAGCATCCGATGTTCTTTGAATTCCCAGGCCACCTTATATATATTGAAGAATCAAGATCTGCCATGATTCCGATGATGCGTATACATACGTAATGCCTACAAATCCCGCCTTAACATTTTGTCATGCACTAGAATCCACGGAATAGGTGTGATGGGCGCCTGGAAATTTTCCAGTGTGTCCGCATGTGAATGTACATGTGCAGTACCGAGTAGGTATTATTAGTACGACATGGTTGGAGGATAAGAGCTGTACTAGCCTTGCCTTGTATAGGTTAAATGCCTCGAACAGAAGATACCTCCACACCAACCGTCTTGACAATGTAACCAAGGAGTTAGATTGTACTGGTAGGGAAGGTTCTGTTGACATTGGCTATGCAAGGGAAGTGACATTACAGGTAGCAGACCAGGTTAAGAGAACTTTCGTCGGCTGTCAGGAACATCTTGCGAGGTACATATATTTTCGCCAACGATTATGTGGACATGCACGGCTTTCTCAAGAAGACGATTTTATGAATTCGAAAACGAAGTTCCTATTATCTTGCAGTGCCTCGGGCCTCAGAGACCACCAAGCATTGCTCTGAAAAGTGAACTATATAAATAAATATTGCATCAATTCAACCCACAACGCCCGGTAAATGTGAAGAGAAGGCTCAACTCGCAAGCAAGTGATATGTTGGGAATATATAGAAATAAGGAGATCAATAGGGTCCGAAGCAAACAGGGCCAAGAAAGGGTAAGAAGACCAAGAGTTGCGGTACATGCATGTACCTGTACTCGAAAATCTGTTGTACAGTTATACAAAACCCGCGGGAGAATTCCAGCCCGAGCAGAGTAAGGTTAGTAAATCCGCCATAATACGTAGAAAATTAACTTTTGTGAGTAGTAGAAGTGGTGGGAGGCATAGGCACTTGAACACTGTCACGATCGAAACCCAACGGGTATGATGATAGGTCACTCGTAAGGGCAAGAGTGTCCAAGCTTGCTCGTTGACGTCTGTTGAATGAGCTCGGAGGAGGTGCTGAGCTTTCTCCGGTCTCAATTTGGAAGGGGAATGATCCAAGACCCGACGACGATGTCGACAGCTGGGAACCTGTCGATAGCCCCAGTGTTTGCCTACTTGGAGGTGGCGGAAGGGAACTTCCATCCTCAGCATTTGCCTGTGCATTTGCCGGTGGCGCGTCCCCGGAAAACGCCTCTTGGGTAAGTGGGGAAGGTGGCGCAACTTTAATCACATGCTGAGTCTTGGGTGAAGGCGATGTCGTGCTGCTGAACGATTGTTGCGTCAACGGAGAGACTGGCGGGGTCCTCACAGGACGGTTTGATATGGGAGATGGAGGAACAAAGGGGAAGTATTCTAGAATCGAATCGGCACGCGTCGAAGTGGCAGACAGGGCAGATCCACTTGAAACCCTACGATTAACATCCGAACCCTGTGTCTGAGCTTGTACCTGCACCTGCGCTCGTTGTTGTTGATCTTGCATACTCGCAGAATTCGGCGTAGAAGGACTTATCAACTTGCCCATCGTCGTCCTGTAAGGTGAAGGGCTCAACCCGACATGAACCCGTGTTGCGCTTCCAATGTCAACAACAGAGCCGGATTGAGTACTTATGCTAGAAGGACGACTGGTATCCTCAGATTGCGTCCAAGGCATGTTTGGAGTCTCTGGGACCCATTCTGATTGTTGGGATTCGCGAACAGCAGGAGGTGTTCGTGCGAAAGTCGTCGTCGGTACTGGCGATAGACCATATTCAGCATTGACTGAAGCATCATCGCTGAAGGGATCGATATGCTGACCATCATCTTCTTTATTTATATCTGCTGGCACAAAGGACGTGGAAGCCAGTGGAGATTTGTTCACGGGCCGAGTGTTAGGAAGGGACTTCAAAGAATCGGAGCCAGACGAGAGGGATCCAGGCGCGTTGATAACTTCGGCTTTGACGACACCCAAGACCTGTCGAACTGCACCCTTGTTCGGTGTTATAATCATCGGTGCTTCGTTGAGGAGATCGCTTGAGAAGCTGGCGTTGGATCCAAACGAGTTCCTGTTTGTGAGACCCGAGACGCCAGAACGAGTCGAGAGGGCATACTTGACGGGGGGGCGGACAGAGTCACTCGACACATTCACATGGTCTAGATACAAGTCGGGAGAGCGAGCAGGACGCACGGGCGATGACGTTGTTGTCAGCTGATTGTGACCCGCAGATGAAGGCGAGAAGGACCGTTGGGTTTCTGCAGGTACAAGGGCAATTGGTATGACGTTCGTCCCCTCAGTTCCAGCGGTTTGGATTGATGTGGCATCATCAAAGGGATTGGTGTTCGATCGTCGTGAGGTGGTGTGATGAGAGGAGGAGCGCTTTGCATCGGGGTCGAGGTCGATTGTGGTATTTGAATTGGAATATACACGGACAGTATTGACCTCGGTTCGCGGGGGAACATACTTTTCTGTAGGATCGGGTCTGTTGAGCACTGTTTCGGCTGAAGCTGGGATATCTTGTGGAGGCTCGCGAGCAACGGCCAGGCGTTGACGAATTCGCGATTTTCGTCTGTACCACAGGAAAAATGTGATCGCTATGCCAAGGAAGACCAATGCGCCCACGATGGCGCCTGCCGTAGCGCCTTTGCTAGCACCGCCAGAGCCGGAGGTCCCACTGGATTTGGCTACGCATTTTGTTTGTGAACACGTATTGCAGTCTCTGGAGGGGTAGATGAGAATCAAGTGAAGGGTAAGTAGTGAGACGAACCTGTTTATCTGGACACAATCTTGGTCAGCGGCACAACTACAGGGAAGCGGATCGGGGCAAGAGATGCATCCCCCAGATTGGCGAGGAAGAAGGGCCTCAATACGCATGACCGAGAGAAAAAGAGAAAGAGAAAGAAAGAACGTGGAGAGTCAGGCAAGAAAAGCTCCTGGCCCAGAAGATGTGAAAGGAACAAAAGATCGTTCAATCGTTTGGAGGGACAGTGGGAACGCTTATCTAATAATCACTGATTCCACCGTCCAAGACCGTTCACATCGAGCTCAGGACTAAGTATCAGCCCAACGTACACTGCCATGGATCCCGTCATCTCTGTTTCACACCTCACCTACTGCCATCAGCCCGATACGGATCCCTCACTGGACGATGTCAGTCTGAGTCTGCCTCGCGGCTCGCGCACTATCATCGTCGGCGCCAACGGAGGTACGCCGAAAACCTTTTTCCTGGGCCTTTTCCGTTGACCCCCGTTTTCCAGCGGGTAAATCTACCCTCTTACAAATTCTGGCTGGAAAGAGGCTCGTCAGTGCTGAGGGTACTCACATCTTTGTCCAAGGCCGTGATGTGTTCCGTGATTCACCGCCCGGCGTCACTTTCCTCGGAACGGAGTGGTCCGTGATAGTGTTCGTGATCACTGACCAACTGCTTGAAGCCATGTCTTGATTAGGGCGATGAACCCAGTGGTCCGCGGAGACATTGTCGTTTCGGCGTTCTTGGACTCTGTTGGCGGTTATCGCCACAAAGAGAGAAGGGATATACTTCTTGACATTCTTGATGTTGACCTCGACTGGCACATGCATCAGATTTCCGATGGCGAACGACGCCGTGTCCAACTCTGCTTTGGTCTCATGGTCCCATGGGATGTCCTACTTCTCGACGAGGTCTTGGTTTATATCATTCTTCGTCTCACTAGCTAACCCTCTATCTGTCTTTCAGGTTACTGTAGATCTGGATGTACTTGTACGGGACGATTTGCTCAACTTCCTCAAAAGTGATAGCGAACAGCGCGGCGCAACAATCTTATGCAAGCAACTTTTGTTTCGGCTTATATTGCCAACGCTAAAATCACGGTCTAGATGCAACACATATCTTTGATGGATTGAACAACTTTCCGACTCACGTTATGCATATGCGCTTAGGCTCTGTCATAGAACCCCCGACTGCCTGGCCAATATCCTCGGCTTCTTCCTTGGCGTCCCGGTTCGACCCTTCGACGTCCTTGTATGCTGTTGCCCTACAGTGGCTAAAGGAAGATAGAGACAATCGTCGAGAACTAGAACGCAATGGCAGGAAAAGACGAGGTGCCCGACGTGATCAGGTATGTCTTTGCATACGCAGATCATGTTGCGACTTGACCGCTCCAAAAGATCCTTCCAACGGAGTCAGAGGCCTTTTACAGGAAGTAAGCTAATCTCGCGAAGATTATTTCGTCATTCTAATTCTCACAATGCCCCATAGATACGATTATAGCCACTGATTCTGATTGTCTTGTACTGGAGAGCTCAACCTCTTGATCATGCTCGTCTGAATGCTGGTAATGTTTATTTTTTTCATCTCTACATTTACCATGGGTTCAACCTCCTGTATATCGTATCTCTCTTGTTTTATTATTGAGATAAGCATATGAGCCCTTGTACAGTCAGGACAAGTTTGTGTGTTCAAGTTGTAAATTGGACTCGCTGAGTTTGAAAGTGAAAGTATTGTAGAATCCAGATGTTATGATCTTCTAAATGACACTAGCCGTTCTCAACATGAACCAGTCCTCTTCGATACAACCAGTGATTATAGACCTGACGGGACCAGAGTATAATGGGATCGATGCGGAGGAGGCCTCCGTCAAAACGACCAACCCAACTACGTCCGAACAGGAGAAGAAGAGACAACGCAAAAGGAAAAGGAAAAGGACTGAAGGCGAGAGCACGCCCAGCGCTGCACCAACTAGAGAACCTTCTCTTGAAGAAGGGGAGATTGAATCAAAGAAGAAAAGGAACAATAATCACGACGACTTCGATGTTCTACTCGATAGTGGAACCGGCCACCGCAAGGAACGGCGCTCGAACGAAAAGCGCGAGCGAAAAACCATATCTTCTCCTTCACGCACATCCCCGCGACCGAAGGATACAAAGCAAGAAAACTTATTCTTCATCGACCTCGAACCCGTTCCCTTACCCGCTACATCTCAATTCGCCTCGACTTCGACAGCTACCGTAGAGAAAGCGACAGAATTACTCCTCCCCGCTCATGTATCAGTATTTGGAGAAGAACCCGCAGAAATCGTGGCTCCAGCCAACGTGGATTCTGATGAGGAATTTATCGACTACCTGGATTTTGATGATAACAGTAAAGTAGGTCTCTCTCATCTGTCGTTGATATCAGATCTAAATAAACCTCTCCCAGAATATCGTTCGCTATTTCGAGGACCCTTTGCCGGAATCTTCCAAATCTAATAGAACAGTGTGCAAAAATTGCGGAGCGGAAGGGAAACACACAACAGCAACATGTCCAGTCATGATTGTACGTCGTCTTGTATTCTTGAAAACTTCCTCCTATTCAATTTATGAATGAAGTGTCTAACTTGTGGTGCGCGGGATGAGCACAGTACAAGGTCATGTCCAATCAGCAAAACATGCTTTACTTGTGGGATGAAGGGTCATATAAATGCCGTGCGTTTAGCGATCTACTGTTGGTTGCAATGATGTTTTAAGATTCTAAAATATAGACGTGTCCTAACCGAAGGGCAGCCCGACGCGGGGAGTTGGACAGATATAATGATTGTGATCGTTGTGGTTCAGAACGTCATAAAACAAATGTTAGTTCACAACGCATTGTATTGTGTAGTGCGCTGATTACCGTTGTACAGGAATGTCCTACGTTGTGGCGCCTTTACGAGTACCTTACCGAAGAAGCAAAATGTCTCGTACTTCAGATGCGAAAGGAAAAACAGAATCTTGCTCTTGGAAATGGAGGAGAGGGATATATCGCCGATGACGAATGGTGTTATAACTGTGGAAGTTTTGGGCATTGGGGGGACGTGAGTTTTGACATGCAGTTTCAAGGAAACGGAACTGATCTCATTGATTTAGGATTGTGAGGATGTACCGCACCGCGAGGACGTCCCCGATGAGTATTCTGCCTTTAGCGAGCATAATACTTTGTCAGGGCCGTTCTTTGATTCTGTAACAGAACGTTCTGCCTCAAAAACACGTCGACGTGAGCGCCGTGACCACGATTCTTACTACGACCTACCACCTTCGTGGGGTAATGTCCCTGATAACGTTGGCAAAAAGGGTCGACGCGATAACACGGCTAAAATGGAACGGAGAGCTCAACAGCAGGCAGCAGAGGAT
>JAGGAW010025787.1:0-64094 GCA_017657375.1 Termitomyces sp. T27 | reverse complement strand
GGCGGGCCCCGGGGGGGGGGGGGGGGGGTGGGGGTGGGGGGGGGGGGGGGGGGGGGGGGGGGGGGGGCGCCAGCCCGCCCCGGGGGGGGATGGGGGGGGGGGGGGGGGGGGGGGGGGGGGGGGAAAACGGAGGGGAACGCGAGCAGGGAGGAGGAGGAGGGGACCCGGAAAAAACGTGGGAGCGGGTGGGCCTGGGCCTTGGGGGGGGACCCGGGGGACCCGGAAGGCGGTGGAGGGGGCCGAGCCCATGGGCGGGAGAGGTGGGCCCGGGCCTGGGGGCGGTCCGGAGCGGGGGGAAACGAGGGAACGAGCAGGGGGGGGAACCGGAACCGGAACGTGGGAGCGAGTTCCGGGGTGCATAGGGATTTAAAGGTTTCGAGCCAGGAATTAGGGAGGGAGCAGGGGCGGCATTTTACGTAAAGTGCCGGCCATCTAGAACCAGGGCAGGGACAGCTGAGATCGTCGGTCATTTCTGCAGAGGCAACTGTCGTATGAGGCGCGGATCCAAGCCAAGCTAGAACTGTGGCGGATAAAAGATAAAGCGAGAGGCACAAACAAACGTTTCAGGGACATAACTTACGGAAGGACACCCACTTGGGTAGAAAATTCGTATCATAAACCGTCAGACTTCATTAGTTTTGAAGAACGCGAGCAGGAAAAGGACGTACTAGAACCGAAATATAACCTTCGAGTACATGCACAAGAGCAAAGGGATGTATTAAGTCTAGATTACGATTAACGAATGTTCGAGTACGTGTCTACGAGGGGTAACGACTCTAGACTTCGACGTCCCGCCTCGATCTACGAGTACCGATGTAGCGTAAAGAAGCTGGAGGTTGTCGAGGTCGCCGTTGACCTCTACAAACCACCTCATGAGGTGCAATACAAGCTGATGGGGCTAATGGAGGACGTGAGAGGTGCGGAGGGATGTACTTGCGGGGAATCCAGGCTCGAACATCGATTTCGGTGGGGAGTTACTGTGAAATGCAGTTAGATTTCATGAGTTCTGAAAAACAACAACAGGAAAAGGACGTACGGCGCGTACGCAGAGCTATACGAAAGCCTATGACTCAAAGATCATTCCGATCCTTGACATCCCACCTCGATCCGCAAGTACTGATGCAGTACAAGGGCGCTGTATGTCGCCGAAATCGCCGTTCGCCACCTCGTGAGGTGCGACACAAGCTGATCTCCAATCCAGGGGGCTAATGGAGGACGTGAGAGGCGTGGAGGGATCTTTCAAGGGCGTACTTGCGGGAATCTAGACTCGAACAACGATTTCGGTAGGGAGTCTGTTGAATTTCATTCGTTTTCAAGACTACAAGCAGGAATACTACGTACGATGATTATAAACGCTCAACTACACGTCTACAAGAGCCTACACTGCGAAAGAATAACCCCGATCCTCAACGTCGCAGCCCGATCTGCGAGAACTGCGAGAGATCGCGACCGAGATCATCATTCAACTCTCGCGTCCTCGTGAGACGCGGATCCGAGAACAGGGGCATGACTGGCAGCGGCGTAAGAGCCGCAGGGGGCGTTTGGGGGCGAATATAGACTCGAGCGTTGACTTCGGTGATGTTTTACTGTAAAAAGACATTGAATTTCGTTAGTTCTTGAGAGAATGTACAGAACAAACGACGTACGACGACCACGAACGCTCGCGCACACGTCTACAAGCTCCCATCCTCAACATTGCGGCCCGATCTGCGAGAACTAATATAACGCAGAGCAACGATCATCCCTGGACTGCGAGAGATTGTGACAGAGACCATCGTTCTTCCTTCGCGTCGTCGCGAGGCGCAGATCTGCGCCAGGGGGCATAACGGACAACGGTGTAAGAGGCGCAGAGGGGCGTTTGGGGGTGGGTATGAACTCGGACATTGATTTCGGTTGTGGTTTACTGTGAAACGATGTTGAATTTCATTAGTTCTTGAGAGGATTAACAAGAAAAACGACGTACGACGACCACGAATGCTCCCGCACACGTCTACAAGCTTCGATCCTCGACATCGCGGCGTGATCTGCAAGAACTGATCCAACGCAGAGCCACGATAATCCCAGGACTGCGAAAGATCGCGACCGAAATCACCGTTTAACTCTTGTCGTCGTCGTCGTCGTGAGGCGCGGATCCGAGCCAAGGAACATGATGGACAACGGCGTAAGAGGCGCAGAGGGGCGTTTGGCGGCGGGTATGAACCCGAACATTGAATTCGGTGGTGGTTCACTGTGAAACGACGTTGAATTTCGTTAGTTCTTGAGAGAATGCAGAGGAACAACGACGTACGACGACCACGAACGCTCGCGCGCACGTCTACAGGCTCTGATCCTCACCGTTGCACCCCGATCTGCGAAACTGATCTGACGCAGAGCCACGATCATCCCAGGACTGCGAGATCGTGACCAAGATCACTGTTCAGCTCCCGTCGTCGTCGTGAGGTGCGGCTCCGAGCCAGGGAACATGCCTAGCACCGGTGTAAGAGGCGCGCGGAGGGGCATTTGGCGGCGGGTATGAACTCAGACATTGATTTGGGTGGGGAATTCCTACAAACGTTGTGGAATCTTGTAAGTTCTCGGAAGAATGAACAGGAAAAACGACGTACTGACGACCCCAAGAGAGCTCACACCTCGAAAGAATCAGCCCGATCCCACCGTCGCGACCCGATGTGCAAAAATTGATGCAACGATCATCGTAGGAAGGATCGCGACCGACATCAACGCCGAACCGTGCTCGTCGTCGTTGAGGTGCGGATCCGAGCTCAGCAGAGGTGTTCGGGGTGTTGAAGAGGCGGTGTGTGTTTGGAATCACCTGCGCTCATTAGTTTTCTGTGAGAGAATGATATCAAATAGCTGGTAGCGGCAGCCGATCTCAGTGACAAGCACAAACGTACTTGGTGCAATCTTGGCGCTGGCCTGAATAGGCGCCGGAGCCGACACGTGTTCACGGAACAGGGACCGTTGTGCCGAAAATTCTCCATGACATGGAGTGGCGTGCAAAACAGAGTGGCGAGTGACAGGCATGGTATCTGTCTGTGGTGGGATGGAATCAGATGAGGTGGCAATACCCAAGTGGCAGCCGAAGATCACGCACGTCGCATCAATCATCTGACAATAGAGTTCAGCCACACAATTAGACAGGGGTGGAGAGGCGTGGCGAGGCCGAAGTAAAAATGGGGCGTTGTTGGCCCGAGGTAACGGTGGCACTCTTGTTCCTCGGCGGGAGCACGGCTGATTTGGAAGAACAAGAACAAGAAACAAGAGAGGAGGCATGTGGCTGGTGTGGCTGTGTGGCGGGCCGAATGGGGCTCGTTACTGATGATGTGTGGAAAAAATTTTGAAGCCCAGCAGGCGTGTGCCCGTGGGGAAAATTTTCGAGATGGAATGGCGTGACAAACGCCTTGTAACTCGAGGGGCACTGGGTGGAATCGGGCAGGGAAAGTTGGAGGCTGGAGGTGGGTCAGACTGCGGTGAGTGCGTGTCTTGAGTAAGAAGGACGGGACGGATAGATAGTGTGGCGAAGGGGTGTGGTGGCAAATCGGCTGGCGGGTGGCGCGGGTTCTGGCTTGATCGGGTGGCTGCGTGACACGCCCTTGGCCCAACAATCGTCCACAGATCAGCTACTTGTCCTTCCGCCACGACGATCTCTGCGAAAGCCCCACGACGCCGACCACGCCACGTAAGTCCTCAAATACTCTCCGCCACCGACTTGTCCTAATCGCCCCTCAGCCCACGCCACGTCGCCACCCGACCACATGGACCCCTCTGTCGACGCATCCCACGACGACAACGACCGTCCCGTCGCCACACCGCATGATGTCGAGATGGCCACTCCCGCCCCTAATCCCGCCCCGCCGCCCCCGCTCGTGCACCTCTCGTCTGCCTACCCGCCCTCCTACAGCCCCAGCGCTGCTCTCCCCCCGTCCCGGCCCTATTCGGGTGGCGCATACCACCATAGATCCCACCCCGGCGGTACGACCCGGTCCACCGAATATCCTTCCGACTACCGCCACACATCCACACAACGACACGCACCGTATCCTGCGCCCTCCGCACGCCGTTCCCGGACCCCTGTTAGTCCAGAGGAGGAAGACATCGGTTCCTCCGACAGCTCGTCCGACAGTTCCGACTACTCTTCCGACACGGATCCCTCCAAGGACGAGCTCGACGACGACGATGTCCCGTCCCAGCACAAATCAGGCTTCGGCTTCTCTGCCGCCACCTGGTCCTCTGCTGCGAATCCTAGTCCGAACTCCCAGTCTGCACCTCCTCCGCCTCCTGTTGCGCACCGAAGTGTCCCTTACGAGCGTGAGAGGCCCCGGGCGCGTGACCGCCCCCGCGTCATCTACGAAAACAGCCACTACGAAAAGAAGGACGTGCACTACGTGATGGAGGAACGCCACTCGTCGCGGTACTACCCCCCTTCGCATTCCCACCACCCGCCCCCGTCGTCCTACACTACTCGCGAGCACCGTACTTACAGCGGGAGCAGTGCACACTACCCTCCTCGCCGACCCTCCATCTCCCCGGAACGTTCGTATTCGTACCCGAGCTCGTACCGTCGCCCCGTGTCTCCAGAGCCGCTGTACAAGGAGTACCGCGAGTATCGCGAAAACCGTCACTACCGTGAGCGCGAGAGGGAGAGAGAACGCGAACGAGTCCATATGGCAAGTCGGTCGTCGCAGACCAGCCCCGTGCGCGTCGAGCCCGTCCACCCCACCGGCCCACGAACGTTCATCCGCACACTCACACCCACACGCTACCGCCTCCGCTCTTCCCCCATCTCTGACCTCGACGCCGACTACACCCGAGAAAGCCGCTGGGACCAGGAACGCAAGCTCGAGCGCGAACGAGAGGAACGTGAGGAGCGCGAGCGCGAGAGGGAGCGAGAGAAGCAGCGCGAGATCCAGCGCGCAAAGTACCAGTACGAAAGCCGTGTCCCGCCCCCGCCGCCCTCGCTCTCCGCCCCGCTCACCCTGCGCCCACCCCCGTCGTCGTCGTCGCGGGACAACGCCAAGACGCTCGCGCTCGCCGCCGCCGCCGCCGCCGCGCGCCCTGCGAACGGGAGCACGAACCCCCTATCATCGAATGCCGCACACTACGCGTCTCCCCCGGCTCCGGGGGGCAGCAAACCCCTCTCGAAACAACGCAGCAGCGGCACGAAACCCGCGCGCGATGCGTTCGCGCCGCCACGTATGGTTCTTCCTGGTCCGGGCGGGCGCAAGAGGCGCGGGGAGGAGGAGGACTACGATCTCGGCGAGGACGAGATGGATGAGGACGACGACGAGGAGTACCAGCCACTCCCGAAGGGCAGCACCTCCACAGCCGGACCCCCCGCGCCTGCGCCCACGGCCGTCGTGCTCCGGCGCACCAACTCGCTAAGCACGAAACGCACGGGGCTCCTCACTGCCCCCGGCGGGTCCTCGACGAGCACGTTCGCGCTCTCCGGTGGGCCCAGTGCGCCCGCGAACAACAACGGGACGACCTCGACGACGACGACGTTCCACGTCACCACCCCCCGCGCGATTTCCGCGTCCCTCGCCGCTGCCCAAAACGCCGCGTCCTCCGCCGCGGGTGCCGCCGCGCAGGCCGCAGAGGCGGAAAAAGCAGCGGAGGCGGAGAAGATGCGCATCCCGTCGTTCAAGCGCGGGGGCAAGACGCGGTACCAGTGCGTGTACTGCACGAAGGACTTTTCGCGGAAGAACGACGCGTACCGCCACATGTCGCGGAAGCACAACGATAATGCGACGGAGTTTATCTGTGTGTGTGGGCGGGTGCTGAGCCGGGGCGATGCGCTGACGAGGCATATGAGGACGTGTAGCGAGAGCAAGGAGAAGGGTGGGCCCGGGCAGGGGCAGATGGTTGTTGGTACTGGGATGCACGGGTCGTTTGCGGGTATGGGTGCGAGTGCGAGTGCGCCGCCGAAGGTGTCGTCGGGGTCACAAGGGAAGCGGAAGGGAGGCAAGAAGAGGAAGGTGCAGCCGCCAGGGATGGAGATGGAGGTTGAGGGCGAGGAGGAATTGATTGATTATGATGTGTCGATGGAGGAGGAGGATTAGGTGGGTTTCAGGGTTGTTATTCTTTTATTTTAGCTTTCGATGCTGATCATCAGGTTTCGTGTTGTATAGATCTGTTAACCCGTTATACGTATTTCGTTCCCATCTGCCTACTTACGTCTTTGCTTTGAATTCTTGCACGTCAATTGTTAATATACACCTGGCACCCCGATACCATACCACGACACCCACACTATTCTCACCACGACACCCTGCACAGACAGACTCTTTCTTCGTCTTGACATTTTTTTGTTATTTTTAATGACCTCTATGGGCCATCTAAAATGTTTTTTTTTTCTTTTTTGGTTTGGCAATGCTCTAAGTAGCTATTTTCGCCGCTATCGAAACGTTCAAGGACGACGCGTTGTTGACGCGTTCTTTACATCACGTGGCATACCATCAGCTTCCTTTCGAGGCGCCTATCTACCGAAACGTACTCTCTGATGGATCTCTCGCGCGTACGCCTGCCTCGAAACATTGCTTCCCGGCCTCACACTCGAATGCATTCCTCGAGTTTGGAAGTAGTTTTCATCTCGTTCCTTGGCTTCGAGCCCATCTAGGTACATTGTGAGAATGTTCGGTATGTACTTAGTGCTTAATCTTTCGCACAGGACCCCCAGATTTCTTTACACAGTACTCGCTGGACTTTGCTGAACCACACCACAGGTCCGCTGTCTCAATGGTTCAGGAAACAGCATCGATTTCGGCCTGTCACCATTCACATAGACAATCTGACGTCATAATTCCTTATGCAGTGCTCGTTTGCTTTTGTTCATTACAGCACCCGTTTCTTTTTCAGGAGCCCAGGCGGTAGCGTCGATTTACGTATGTGTTTCAGCGCTCAGCCGCGTTTACATAGAGGTTCCGTCGGTGAACTTCTTTCACGCAAGCTTGCGGATCTTTTTGGCGCATCACACCGCGCGTCCGTTTCTCTGAATCATTCAACAACTGCCTGCTGAAACGTCGAGGGCGGATCCCTCTGTCAAACAAACCGTCAAACGTCACCAAGCAACTCTTGTTCGAGTAGTGTGAATACTCTCCATCGCGTTCATCCTTCAGTTCTCAGTGTTTCGCCCGGCGACCTCAGATGCTCTATCGACGCAGCTCGAGTTCCGATCAAGCCTCCGTCATTCAATTGGTACTGTGATAATACTGAATACATGTTCCTTGAGCCTTGGCTTAGAGCCTACGTTCGTTGATTTCCCAATGTATGTCTCTCAGCGCACAGCGCTAATCACTTGCATTGAAATTCCGACACTGGATTTTCTTGACGCAGCATTCACTAGTTCTTTAATCCCGCCCGCTTTCTCTGATGACTGGCAGTAGCGTTGATTTCCGTAGGTTTCAGCACTCAGTATTTACGTAGAGATTTTGACACCAGATTAGTTTTTCACGCAGCACTCGCTGGTCCTTGTTTAATCCCGTCCGCTTTCTCAGTGATTCAGTGGCGGCGTCAAGTTCACTATATATCTCAGCGTTCACCGTTCAAGTTTACGTGGAGACTCTAGCTGCCAGCTTCTTTTACGCAGCCTATGAATCCTTGTGACTGCTCACTCGGATTGCACGTCAGTTTTTCCGAAGCATTCTAAGACCCTCTCTGTGTTTAAGACATATCTACTTAAGCGCTGAAGACTGGATTATGGAGTAGAACAAGCTGCTCAACATTACCATGCAGCTCTTTTTTCGACAGCGTGAACATTCCCATCGCGTTCGTCCCTTCAGTTCTCACTTAGGGTCAGGTCTCAGGATTTGCCATTCATGCATAGAGATTCTGACGCCGGCTTCTTTCGTACAGTTACTCGCTCCGTTTTGTTTGATCCCACGTCGATCTCCGTATGTGTTTCATACTCATCTGTGTTCACGTAGAGATTCTGATCGTGGGCCTCTTTCATGCAGCTCACGGATCTATTTGATGCATCACATCGCACGCCCATCTCTCTGAATCCTCCAACGACTGTCTCTGTCTTTTAGATATACCTGCTGAAACATTGAAGACCCGTGATTTCCATTCATGGAGGATCTTGAGTCAAACCAGCCGTGGAACTTCACGCACCCTTTTGTTCGAGCAGGGTGAATATTCTCCCTTTGACTTCTCGACATTTCGGTCTACAATCCTACGTACTCTTCACCTCGCTTGACTGCGCATCGACATTTCCTTACTCTTCCTACTATGACGGAAATCAACAGGAGCCAGCGCGTGCAGAAAATATGATGTCAGATTCTCTATGGGTAACGAACGTTGAGCACGCCGTGATACATACAGAAATCGACGCTGATACCACAACGGACGCAGGCTAAAGCTCAAGGAACATGGTGTTTAAAAACCATATGTGTCTCAGCACTCACTGTTTGGGCCGAAAATCTGACCATCGAGTTTTTCCACGCAGTCTACCGATCTGACCGCCACTTTTCTTTTTCTTTTTTACGCAGTGCTCGCTGCCTTTCGTTTAATCACATCACCTGTCCGCGATTGAGGCAGCAGTATCGATTTTGGTGTGTATCTCAGTGGTCGCCGTTGACGTAGAGATTCTCCGAATCGTTGGATGAGTTCTTCGGTGTCGCTGAACCTATCGTTTCATTGATGAGGATTTCCGAGTCCAACAACCCGCCAAACGTCGCCACGCAACTTTGTTATAGTCGTGCCAATATTCTTTGTTGCGTTCGTTCTTACATTCTCCACGTTTCGGCCTGCCACTCCACTGTTTGACTGCGTATTGACGTCTCTTCATGCTTCTTGCTCGCGTCCCGAGCGAGCCTTCGCCAATCGGTACTAATATATAATATGTTTTTACCCGGTTCCTTGCATAGATTCTATTAACGATCCCTCAAGAAAAAAAAAACAAGGCGTTTACGATGACTGTCCTCGCGTTAAGCATCGAACATACTTGTCCTGCAGTATCGTTATCAATATCGTGAAGTTTTACTTTACCTCTCTGCGTTCTCCCTTACACGTGTTAGATAGGTTCAGATGTTAAAAAAAGGTTCGGATTCTAAAATAATCTGATTTTCCTAGTCCCTCTCGTCGCCTTCAGTGACCTGACCTGAGCCCTCAACGCACATGCCCCAATCATTCTCGCCAAGTCCCTTGAGGAAGGTGAAGATAAATCACGTAAAGGCAATAGCACCATGCAACGAGATGGTAATCAATCATCGAGTCCTCCCTCATTTATCCGAACAACCTTGCTGACAACACAGAAAGTGCCATCAATGACATCCGAAATACTTACTACAAACTATTAGCGGAATATCATGGTATGTGCAAGCGATATGACGCAGCCACGAATACTTATTCAAGTTGTCTTGGCTCTGGCCTACCTTGCTCTCTGGTATGATTTGTGTTGAATGCGTCAGTCCGAGACTCCGAGTCAAGGCAAGGCGATTCCAAGAAAAATCGCCAACAAATCACGCTCTAACGAGCTGCTAACGAGTTGACAAAAGACAACTCACTGTAAGCCATCAATATTTCTGATGAAAATCTGCATACTTGGACGATATGATCTACTCATATTTCGATAAGGTGCCTATCGAGTCTCTTGTCAAACAGGCCCTGGCAGGCCTGGCCAATTGATGTCGACGTCGCGATCTCTCCATATGCATCACGTGTGTGTATGCCGTATCACCCCATCATAGCAACGACAGTGACCCGGGATCAATTTTTCCTCACTCTCAGTTGTTCACTTGCCCAACACAACAGCCTTCAAGCGGACTTTCCCATAGCTCAGTTCTACGTTACACTACTGTAGTCGTCCCCGGATTCCAAGCTCACAGTTGACTGTTGGTTTGTCGGTTTACAGATACTTAGGGCCCACAAACCTGACCAACGGACTAGTCAACGCACTCGTCTCACATACTCAACTTGCTAAGTATTCTACAAAGTCACGGTATGCTACCCACAATTACACAGGATTTGATTGATCTCTCCCCAATGCCAGTCTGGAATACTGCAAACCGAGGGACATGTACTATAAGTCTGTATATGGCTCGTCGAAACATCCGTCGTTCTCGGATATCTTGGTGCCGCGCTTGTCTTCTGAGTTGCTGATGTTGGGCTCCGTACTTCACTATTGTACTTGCATCCCAGCCTCATTTCGAATTCGAAGGCATTGATAACAACTAATGATTCGATTTCTCCTCTCAAGATCTTCAGTGGCCGACTAGGCTTTTGTCTCACCTCCGAGCAATTTCTCCATACAAGCCGTGGTCATCTTATGTGGTGCCTTTGCGCTCCATCCCACGTAATTTAATTGTTATCCTCGTTCTCGTGGTATTTTTTCATGCTCAACCCTCTGAGATGCTATCCCGCAATGGTTCGGAGTCTCCTGTTCTTTTCAACAGGTCAATGATGATGCCCACCTATTGACGGTTGTGGTAAGTTTCTCGCTGTCCTCGATCACTCTTGTCACAAAGGTAGCCTTCCAACCTGTGTATAGAACACAGGAATCGCTCCAACGTGTATCAGACGTGACCTTGTGATGAGCGCTTACCGAAGTTTACAGAGGCGACGAATTCTACCAACTAGAATCATTTCATGGCAGCACAATCACCTGTACTGTAACTGCGGTGTCGTATCTACCCCCATGCGAGGTAAGACTCATAGCATCTTCAAGGTCAACGGCGAAATTTGGGCAAGATACATCATACACGATGCTTACTAGTATTAGCATTCGCGAGATGGACTGTGTGGAGCAGAATACTGCATATATGCAAAACGATTGTCTGGATATGGATTATGATAGATGTCAAGGAAAGTAATGGCAACTCTCGCCGACGGCGGCAAGACGGCGGCGTTCAGATTCAATTTCCAGATTTGGACGCACGTGTTGTTAGTGTTATTCACATCACGTGCTCATTTCCTTGTGACCGACTTCAGCTGACTCGGAGCTTTGCTTCAACTTTGCTTCTGGCTTGCTCGGGATAAAGGTGGCATTCATTTTCTACTTACATCCGTCTTCTGCGCATCAAAGAGCAAGATCTACCTCCTCCACCCTCTGCATTGGCGAGTTGGCCGGAATTCTCGGCTACCATCACATGCAAGGCGTTTCCCCGCTTTCACGATGTCAGGGCCGCCATGCTGCACATTCTCGCAGATTGAGACAGGAACAGACAGAAGTTTAGTGCTCCAGATGATTTTCGAGACATTTCCCTCTCGTAAACACGCTTTCAAAGCGTTATTTTACACAGTTTTCCCGTACACATTGGTATACTTGATTCTTTCGGAGGGTCGACGAAATTTGACGGGAATCTGCCATATTTCTGTGCTCATACCGCTTGTAACATGTGTTCGAGCCGTTATCTCATCCGCTAGTCTCCACTGTGTTGCCCCAGATCCAGTACGTCATTTTTCTTTTCTTCCTTGGGATGAACAAAATCATACTACTTGTAACAGGCAATGTAGCGAGTCGAACCCACACTTCCGTCAGTATACTACAGAATCCTTTGTTTCCACTTCGTTGAACCGTTCACGAACGATGTCATCTGCTGGTCTGACGTCTACATTTTCAACAAACCATCGAACGTCGTCACACAGCTCGGAGTGTGGATGTCTATTCTCGTGTCCATAACATTCCTCCTTTCAGTTGTGTGTCTCACCCTGCGACTCTAGGCACTCTTGACTTGGACTGTGTATCGACGGAGCTCGCGTTCTGATCGAGCTTGCGCCAATTCTCACAGTATATGTGATGATGTTGAACGACATGTATCTCGAGCCTCTGTCTGGAGCCTACGTCGGCTGCGGCAGCAGCGTCGATTTCCCTATGTATCACAGCATGCTCAGCGTTCATCATTCACACAGAGATTCTGACGCTAGAATCTCTCCACGCAGGCTCTTGTTTAATCAGACCACCCGTCTGCTTTCTCAATGAGTCAGGTAGTCGCGTTAATTTCCGTATGTATCGCGGCTCTCACCATTTAGGTAAAGATTCTGACCATCATCAATCGTTTCATGCAGCTTCCAAATCTTTTTAGCGCATCACGCTGTGCACCCGTTTCTTCAATTCATTCAGTGATTGTCTCTGCTTAAATGATACCTACTGGAATGCTCGAGACCCATCATATTCATAGGATTTCTAGTTAAACAGGTTGCCGAGCGTCGCCACGCAGCTCATGTTCGAGTAGCGTTAGGTTATTCAACAGGTGTATGTGTATACTGCAGAATTCCCTTGACATCCTTTGTTCACCAGATGCTGCCTAACGACCAGTAGTTACAGATTTGTGGGATCGAACTTTATTCCAATGTAGTTTGTATTCCGCATGCACCTCGTCCCAACCGTACTTCGTGTCCTCTGAACCATTTATATATTCATCCCAAGGATAGATCCTGTCGCCAAAGTGTCTGAATGCGAGCTTCTCAACCTCTTCCAGATATTTCATGACATTCCCGGCATGCGATCCCGTCACCTTTGAACTAAACCGTCGAAAATGATGCGCAGCATTGAGGAGACGAGGATGCTCTCCCTGCTGGATTTCGATGCCATATTCCGTCACAGACACATTAGGATCGTCCGCATACTTCTGCTCAACAGCTTTCAAAAACTTTTCCCAGGCTTCCTAAGCCACAATACTGTTGAGCAGTAGATGACATCTATTAAGCTCCAATTACCTTGTGTTCAAGAGATTCTGTCAAGGGAGGGTATAGATCGAATCCTTTATCGACGCCCATGGTGGTGTTTGATCAAGTCGTCGTAAGGATTAGATTCTAACGCTGAGATATTTATACTGGTCCGCAGCACTGGCAGAAAGGCGAGCCGAAGTCCCGTGCCCGGATAAGTAATCAACGATTTCCATGGTACACGTTTCGAATTTTTGGAGAGGGGCGTCTTGAGAGCGTCAAAAGAGAAGCCTGAGCGTCTAGATTCATGGATAAACTGCACAATCAATGTTCTTAGATAACTCACATCAGTTGGGCTAAAGAGAACATGAAGGGGATGCGGCACGGATTCGCGCAAACGTTGTGTAAGATGTGGCCCTGGGCCTGTTATGAACGCTTGCCGAAGCTTACGGAGACGGCGAACCAATACTACTAGATCATCTCATAGGAATATGACCACATCCTTCTTCGCTGCGGATTCGTTGCTGGCTTGTTTGTCCACTGAGTGGATCCAATTGTGGAATCATAGCCAACAATATTGTCGTATCTACCCAATGTAACGTGAGATTCAATAGTTGGATACCGTAATCCACCACTTCTAGACCCTTCTAGACAAAAGGATCGTCGCTCAAAGGATGGGTTCAGGCGTGGAATACTTATGACCGAAGCCCATATCTTGCATCGAATTTAACACAGATGATGATCCGGAAATATCCAGATAGAGCGTGAGCGTTCTAGCGTGTTAACCAACTTGATGTTATAGCATCCGTGATTTATCTAGATATGAATGGATAAGATCTCAAATTGACGCACGTATTGTTGACGCGTTATTTACACCACGTGTTCATTTGACCCAGGATAGGAAATCGCCCTCTGGCAATTGACTGGCAACTGCTTTCAAGTTGCTTCAGCTTCTCGCTAGTTTGAGTTACTCGGATAGGTCTCAGGAATCAGGACAAGACGGCGCATATCTTTGTATCTATCTGCCATGGAGAGTCGACCCGATGCTCTTACTTATCATCAAAGGACAAAACTTACCTCAGCTCTCTGTCGACTAGTGCGTTTCCTGAACGACTGTTCTTCGCAGCCGTGACACCGACAACACCTGTCGGCTAGTGTTGGTACCCTTCTGCATCACATTTGGTGAGATGTCTGACTCTGTATCATTTTTAGATCCTTCCTGGGATCGGCGCAGCCGAGATTCTCAGCAATCCGTCAACTGTTCGAGCAGGTCATTCATTCCTGTGTCGCTTTTCCGGGTGATCAGGGTGATTCGGATCCTATCCTTTCTTCTTCTTTGTATTACTCATACGAACTCCTTGAGGCTAGGCTTCTGCTACTCGATCGTCCAGTTCGAGTTTTCCTTCATGATATCGTATGTGCATACGTTACTATTGCCTAACTCACCTCTGTGTGATGCCCCAGAGCTATCCCTCCATCGATCTTGAGGCTTGGTCTTTCCGGACGAGTATGTTAACGGTCTTGGACTTTTTACACCCACTAATAGACACCTACACTCAGATTGTTTGCCCCTCCGCCTACTATCCCTGTGCCTCTCGCCTAGACCATCATCTGTGATCACGTACGTGTCCTTCGTTGGTATCTGTGTCCTTACTATTCTCGGACTTTCGAATTGAAGGCCATCTACTGCCTGTTTCCTGGCGCCCTTCCGGAACATTTCGGATTGCATTTACCCCTCTGTTGTCGGCGAGTCTTTCTTTCACAACTGTTTTGAACTAGGTTTGAAAGGCTAAAGATATTCTGTCCAGCCCTTCGATGATGGAGACATGAAGAGACAATCGCGCGTATTCGTTATTTCTGCTGCGAGACCCGAGGATAATCATCTCCAGGTCCTTAAGCAGGTACGTATATTCAATGTATATGTATTATCTCCAATTCAAGTATTGTTAGATGTCATCAAACCATGTGCGATGGCCGCAGAAGTTGTCGGCACCAGTTCGAACCTGTTCGAAAACTTTTAGACAGGTTATGTTGATGGATGCAGTAATCCTCGTTCATCGTGACCCCGGTGGCACCGGCGAATGCTAGTCACGCGAGTTGGCGCCACCAGGAAGCTTGTTTGTCAGATGTCTGTAATCGTGGTTTCTGGACATGGCCAA
Organism: Termitomyces sp. T27; assembly: GCA_017657375.1. Lineage (NCBI taxonomy): Eukaryota > Fungi > Basidiomycota > Agaricomycetes > Agaricales > Lyophyllaceae > Termitomyces > Termitomyces sp. T27. The sequence goes on along the minus strand of JAGGAW010025787.1, from coordinate 49,335 downwards.
ATTTACTCACAGGAGGACTCCGTCCAGACCCTTCAATGACGGGGACGCACGAAGACAGATATACGGATTCCCTCATTATATATACGAGGCACGAGGAAAGTCATGTACATACATTATTTTAGTATTTGCAGATGTCATTAAATCATGGCTGCGGGTGTGGCGATACAAATCGGTACCCGTTCTAACTTCTGGACAGGATACCTTGAGGATGGACCTCGTTCGTCGCGACACCGGCACCACCAGCGAATACACATCATGAGGTGGCACCACGAAGAAAGCTGTTTGTCAGGTGTCTAGATCTGTTGTGCTATTCTGGATATGATGGAGTGTCACGAGTTGCGAAATGATAGCCTCGACCAACAAACGGATAGTTTTGGCCATTTTATTTTCTTCGAGCTTATCGATGGGATCTTACGTGGTTCAGACAACAGCTGCACTCCCCATATCGTACTCTGATAAAGACGTTACCCAGGTATTAAACCGACTGGGAAGCAAAGGGAAGTCTATACTGGGTCGTCGGACGGCAACTACATGTCAATTTAGCACCCATCGTTCTGGAGAGTGGAACCAAATCAATGAGGATTGCTCGGAGGGGATGAACGAGTTGACGGTAAGACGGACTCAGACTGTCAAACACGAGGAAACCTCTTGAGAATTGAGTAAACAGTATGTCCAAAAAATGACCTCTTCACGTGTTTACTTCGTCAAGAGTGGAAAACTTGAGTAGAACGAGCGGAATGCAGAATGCGTTGACGAAGAAACCCGAACTCGAGAGACTCGGTTTTCTGATTTGAAATTGGTGAGATCTGATTGATTCGTGATAAAAATATCTTGAGATAAAACATCTTGATTACGAACCAGCCCTTTCTCCGGGTCAGTCTGTGTTCTATCGTGTTGACACCATACTCTTTATGTTATACTCATTGGCCTTTATTTCCTTTGGAAATTTACCTACCCACCGAGATTGCCGACGAGGGAGGATCAATGTGACTCGTGATCAACTTTCGAGGTCGCTATGTATGGCAATTTTTGTTTCCAAAGTCTCCCGTGAAATTCAAGAATTAAACTTAGCCACGATCCAGCTCCGGTAAATTTTGGGTCTCGGCCCCACCTTGGCCCAGATCCAATCTCACTTTCACCACCAACCAAATGTTGTTGCCTATCTTCCCGGAGAAAAGCACCCGGTTTTCGACGACTATGACAATAAAAGTGAAAAGAGTTCATAACGGTGCGCCATCATATTCAATTCCTCGATCTCGGCGTCCGTTATCTAAATTTGCCCCCAGATTCCCTCCCAGAATGCAACACATCGATCCCATCTCGCTAAATCACCTCCCCACACGCGTCGCCTACCTGCGCAAGTTCATCGGTTTCAACACCGCCGATGCAGACGCTCTCCACGCTGCTGCGCCCGTCGTCGGGCCTCTCGTGCCTACTGTCGTCGACACGGTCTATGAGAAACTTTTTTGCTTTGATATTACAGCCAAGGCATTCGTACCACGGCAGACGGGGTATACAGGCGCAGAGCCGGCAAAGCTCGAAGACCTCAGCCAGGATCATCCACAGATCAGGTTCAGAAAGGACTTTTTGGCTCAGTATTGCAGGAAACTTGTTACGATGGATTACGAGAAGGAGAGTACGTGGGAGTATCTGGATAAGGTCGGCTTGATGCATACGGGTGAGGCGGGGTTCGAGCATCGGTAAGCGTCTATATCTTCCATTCACATAGTCGTGCTGATATTGGCATTAGGGAGAAGAAGCCCGGTCTCCGTGTTGAATATATCCACTGTGGAATCCTACTAGGATACGTCGAAGACATTCTCGTCAACGCCGTCGCCACCCACCCCGACCTCGATCTTGACACTAAAACCGCCGTAATCCGAGCCGTGAACAAGGTCCGTTTCTCTTCTTTCTCATTTTCTTCCTTCGTATGAACTTACCTCGATCCCCCAAGATACTGTGGATACAGAACGACCTGTTCGCGCGGCACTACATCACCGACAACGAGTCAGGTACCAACACCAACAGCAGTACTCCTTCGACGTTTGCCCTCGCCGTGGGCGGGGCTTTGTTACTTGGCACGTTCCTTGGGAAGTTGATTGGGTCGTAGTGAGGTCGCGTTGACGCTTGAATTTCGAACATAGGAAGTAATGTAAAAACATTCAACCCATATATATTTGTATTTTGATTATTTGATAGTTAGTTACGTCCAATTGACATACTTCTACTCTTGTACTTGAATTGTCGTATCTTGCCGCCTCTCGCCCAACTGCACGAGCACAAGCACCTCACAAGCATCCCCCACCGCTAATTCTATCTCACTTTCATTTAGGTCAGATCCATGGCGAAGGTCACTAAAGCCGTCGCTCTCGGTGACCTTTCCAATCAAGACGCGCGGAGGAAATTTTGGACTTCACTGTCAACGGAAGTGTTGTTTGGTGCGTGGCGTCTCTTTTCTTTTCCTGCTTCTTTAATTTCAGAATCACCACAGAACTCGCCTTCAAAGTCACGTGTCACGCTTAAAACTCTCAAGGCAAACTTAGCCGCCAGGCGCACATTCCAGAAGTCGAAGGAGTTTGGTTCGAACTAGTTCAAAATGTGCGTTCTTCTTTTCCATGTCCTTTTCGAAAGCTCACAATTCAACAGGTCAATCAGATGTGTCGATCACTTCGCTCTATCGCCAAAGTTACCACCGCCATCGCGAGGGGCGATCTCACGGCGCACGCAAAAGATTGAGATTCACGCCGAGGGAGAGATGTCGATTCTCAAGGGTACGCATTTTTTTCACAACTTCAAGTTCACACCCGCTCGCTTACAGGCACCGTCAACTCGATGGTAGACCAACTCTCTGCACTCACGAGCAAAGTGATACATGTCGTGCTCGAAGTCGGGACGCAGGGTATCCTCGGCAGGCAGGTCACTGTCGGTGTACAAGGCACCTAGGTCAATCTCACGTGCAACTACGTATGTCCTGCCTCCCTCCCTCTCTTTCCTAACCTCCACGGCCCGCAGAAAATCGCCATGAACCTACGCGAGTACGACCTTGAAATATGCATTCTCGCTTCTTACGTCGTCTCTTAGCCTCATATTCTGATCGTAAACCCTTCGTCTTCCCAACGAGTGCTCTGATGATCACCATAGGTTGACCATAAGTTGGATCCCCTCACACGTATGAGGCAGTCTGTAGAGTTGACTGGTAATGTTGGATTATCAACACTGGGCATTCTCGCGTTTTGACGTGACAGTACCCTTACAATTCGCAGATCGTAATGATCAAAGGCATTTTCAAGCTTGTATGCTTAACACTACAGCCACGTAGTCGAGCTTTTCTGACCAGTCGTACGTCGTTTTCCTGTTCTCACTGCCAGGAATATTCGTACTCCAGAATCCAGATCTAGTACGTTATTTTTATTTCGCTCTTTGAGACATTAACGAAATCTGACCTCTTGTAACGAAGTAATCAACGAATATGATTCCGAACTCATAATTCCATGAGTACGCCCTTCAAAATCTTCGTTGCACCTCATTCGCATCTTCTCGGCCTGGATCCTCTTCATTGTCCGACGTCTACATCCAGAGACGCATACATCACGGCTGCCTATCATTCTAGGGACCTCGGCGAGTCACGCTCGGACCATTGACATCGTTCTCCACCGTCCTAAATTCCGAGTCATGGATGAATTATGTTAACGTCACGAACGCTGAAGACATTGATAGAATCTTTCATGCAACACTTTATAAATTTCCGTTGAGCGTCAATCTACTGGATGTACCGTAGATACTCACATCTTGGATACTTGGGGAAACATTTGAATATAAGACGATGGGGATAGAATGGCTAAGCTGACACAATCTAGCTCTCTATGTCCTTCCTGAAGGCGAAGGTTAAGTGAGCGCTGGCCGATGTACCGTGCGAATGGATGGTACTCGCGGAAACGCTCCTTTGCGATCTCCTGTTCGACCGTGCTGATGTCAGGATGATGTCCAGTGTATCTGCTATGATTCCCAAGAAGGTGTAAAAGAACTATTTTGCATTCATTATAGTGGATCCAGAGACTAAAAGTTTCGCGCTTGGTTTCGTGGGGGCATGGGATGTGGCGGTGTTGCCGCTCGGACCAAGCTTCAACATTGCTTAATGCATCAACAAACACTCTTCATCACGAACCTCGACAGTACGGCGCGTCGTCGACCCGGCCAAGAGCTTTCTTAGGCCAGTCCGTGCTCTGCAGTCGCTCGTATCGCGTTGATATCGCACTATAGAGTACACTCATTAGCCTTGTTTCTTCTGGAATTTCTTCCAGGACCGATGTGACTCGACTTCCAGGAGATCTATGGCAACTTTTACCAGAGTCTCCATTATGATTAACGTCGACATTCGCTATACGGGCATCTTCGTTAAAATTGCTCTAGACTGAGTCTCGGCCAGATTTAATCTCAGTCTCCCTGATCATGCGGCATGTGTTCTCACCTCGACTGCCCGGGGGAAAGGCACCCGGTTCTCGACGACTATGACAATAAAAAATGAGAGGAAACAGTAGCGGTGCGTATTGAAACCAATTCTTCGATCTCAACATCCGTTGTCTAAAATTCCCCCCAGATCCCCTCAAAGAATACAATACATCGACCCCCATCTCACTAAATTACCTCCCCACGCGCGTAACCTACCTGCGCGATTCGTCGGTTTCACACGCCGACGCCGACGCTCTCCACGCTGCCGCGCCCGTGGTCGAGCCTCTGGTCCCCACTGTCATCGACACGGTCTACGAGTAACTTTTTTATATTGGGATCACAGCGAAGGCGTTCGTGCCGCGGTAGATGGTGTATACAGGCACGGCGCCGGCGAAGCTCGAAGATCTCAGCTAGGATCATCCACAGATTAGGTTCAGGAAGGACTTTTTGGCGCAGTATTGCAGGAAGCCCGTTACGATGGAGAGAAGGAGAGTACGTGGGAGTATTTCGATAAAGTCGGAGGCAGGGTTCAAGCATCGGTACGCGTCTATGTTTCGTTCACGCAGTGACTTTGTGCTGATGTTGGCGTTAGGGAGAGGAAGCCCGGCCTCCCTGTCGAATATATCCACTGTGGAATCCGAGTGAGGTACTTCGAAGACGTTCTCGTCAACGCCGTCGCTACCTCGATCCGCACCATTTGCTAACACCACTGTAATCCGAGCCCTGAACAAGGTTTGTTTCTATTTTCTCTCTTTTCCTTCATACGAACCTACCCTGATTCCCCAAGATCCTGTGGATCTAGAACGATCTCTTCGCGCGGCACTACATTACTGATGAGTCACATACCAACACCAACACCAACTCGACGTTTGCCCTCGCCGTCGATGGGGCTTTGTTACTAGGCACGTTCCTTGGGAGGCTGATTGGGTGAGGCTGCGTTACGAATCTGAACATGTAAGAACGTTTAACCCATAGATGTCTGTATTTTGACTGTTTGATAGTTGGTCACGTCTAATTCTCTCCACTTGGAATTTGATCCTCCCCCCCCCCCCCAACTTGAATCACGCTAGCCAACGAGCCTATGGACATGGGCACGAGCACTTCACGACCACCCTTCACCGCTATGTGGCTCCCACCGCCCACCACACCATCCGCCCGCCCTACGTCGATGGAGGATGGAATGCTGTTGCTTCACTGAAACCGGGGAGTGGCTGGCTATCTTCATTCGTTCACTGTTCTGGATTCAAGTTGCGTAGGGCCGAACCTTTGTCGTGAGCTGAAAGCTTCGTATGGCCGCTCGAAAGCTCGCGATTGCGGGAGATATTGTAGGATGCTCCGGTGCCGCTTTTTCGATGCTGTTTCCTTCGTAGCTCAGCGACTGCGGTCCGTCCCGCCCCCTGCACTGCATACCCATATGGTGCCTGAATGGCTGACCCTTCCTCGGCTCGGCTAGATTTGCCCAAAATTTACTAGACTTTTCTTATGAAGCATTTCTCTCGCTTTCGTAGTTCAATACAATACCTACTTTTTTCGCCTCGATCATCTTGAAGCAATTTTTTTACGAACTGCCAGTGAACCGATCCGAACTTGCCAAAATTAGAAATTCCGGAGTTCGGACGGCGCAAGGTCGCTTCTCTCACGTGCAGAAAATTCACTTCTCCTCTTCTCTCACAGCACTGTCGTGCCGTAATTGGTCTCGCACTCGTACGCGTCCGTCCATCCGTAAAGATTCGACTTGTTTACCTGTTACGAACACGGATGCTGCAGGATCACTGATCTAGACCTCCAAATTCGTTCTAGATCTTGTTCTAAATCACTCTGCGGACACTGCTGGATGAGTTGAGCTTCGAAGTGACTTGACATCGCAAGAAATGGACGTACCTACTACTAGTACTTCGAGTCGTGAGTGATAACATCTTAGGACGAACCTTTGCCCTTTCTGATCTTTTGTGTGATGTGCCAGCTGGAACCTCCCAAACATCGTATGTTTCCTCACATTTATGTTACTTACGGCTGAGCTAACAACATTCTAGCTCTACCTCATCGCCGACCTCTCCGAGTTTGTCGACTTCGGCAACAATCTCGACGTCGAGCTCGACTACATCGACTACTATCGGTATACCATCAACGAGCACCACCTCCTCCGAGTCACTGACAACGGCAACGACACAATCAAGCGATACCACCATCTCGATCCCAACAACTGAGTCAACGTCGAGCACGGCTACCAGTACCTCGACACCCACGATATCGACGACTTCGACTACTCCCACCACCACTTCCACACCAACGAACACCCCGCTCACGACTTTAGGCTCGACCGTGATCTCCACTCAAACCTCTGTGACCGTCCTCCTTCCAACCCTAGCGCCCCCGAGTGGATCTGCTGCTCCATCCACGCACAATGGGTAAGTCCAACGTCCACCAATTTTTTAGCCATACAATACTTCTCTTCCGCCCAGTTTCTCTCCCGTGTCATTGACGTGCCATTTCCAGATTCTTCGAGAACAAAGGTGCCGTCGCCGGCGTCTTCACTGTTGTTGGCCTCGTTGTCCTAGCACTCTTCATAGTGCTCGTCACCACCATCATCCGGCGTCGTCGTGCCAAGGAATTCGACCGCGAAGTCGAAGCTGCCGCCGCTGAAGCCGCTGCAGCGCCAGCACCCGATTTCCTGGACGACAACGACGACCAATACCGGCACCACGGGGACCTCGGCACCACATACACTGACTACCCACAGTACTCCGACGTCTCCTCGCACGGGACGTATTCCCAACCCCCGCTCGGCTCGCAGGAGGCGTACAACATGCGCGAGCTCGGTCCTGCGCCTGGGGAACTGTATGCCGTCCCGTACACCCCCGGAGGAGCGGCGGGCGCTGCGGGGGTTGGTGTCGCGCGGGCCCGGAGCACGAGGGACCCCGGCGCGTTTGCGAGCGGGTTTCAAGAAGGATCGACGCCGTACCCTGCGTTCGCGGGCCCAGCGGCGTTCCATAGCGCCGCGTATGGGAGTGGGGGCGGGTACGATTCGTTGGACACGGGGGTAGGAGTGGGGCCCGGTGCTGGGGACCGGGTCCAGAGGGGGATGTCGTTGAGCCACCATCAAAATGCGGACTATGGAGCGTACGATCAGCAGCAGCAACAGTACTCGCAGGGCTTGCATCCCGGGCAGTACGTCCAGCAGTCGGATCTGGCACGGAACCCGTCGCAGGCGACGTATAACACCGCATCACATACCAGCTCGACGCTCGTGAGTTCTGCGGCGTCACCGCCGTTACCGAAGGAACAGCCGTCGTTCGCAGCGAATTATGTTACTGTACCAGCGCAGGAAGTCAGTGAAGGTGCGCATGGGAGATACACCGATGAGCCCCATGGCGCAGGACAGAAGCAGGAGGATATGCAGGGCCTTTTTGATGATGACGAGGACGAAGGAAAGCCGAGGGTTCTTAAGGTCCGTCCATACTAAGGCTGAGCCTGCGTGTATCAAATAACCTGACGTTTATCATGCTTAGGTGGCAAATGAGTAATTGTCCCGCCATGGGCTCCAAACCCCGTGTCTTCCAAATCTCATGTACCTCTATCCGTCGTTCGAACGCTTGACTTGTCTATGAACATTCACCTTGTTGCACCTTCCGCCGGTTACCTTTACAAACTTTGCGCACATTCCCCGCCCGCTGATTTCTTTTGAGATTTTATGCCAGGGATGTTCACTGTGTCTCATCTCTTCAGGATACCCCTTTATTTCCCTGTTATTACAGTCATTACTGTTCATACACAACTCTTTTTTTTGTTCTTTATTAACTTTCTTTCTAGATCTACGTACCGTAACTCGGGCTGCTGACGATCTTATACCACTTATATCTATGTGTGTCTCACGAACCGTTCTTTAGGAATTAAAATGGACAATTCATCCGCTCTTTACTTTTACCGCTCCACCTAACCGCACGTTCGATAGCCAACCCCCACTTGATCGCGAAATTGGCTGCTAGCGGAACAGCTTCATTGAAATTGACAATATTTATATGCGAGAGGACGGTAGAAGCTCGGAGGTACTAGTAGCAATTTACAACGCTAACTAAGAATACCTTTGGGCCACAACGTAAATATACCTACGTACAAGGTATATATTACGACAGCTTTGACTTGGGTTTGACAGTCCGACACGCACCACTTTCAGCCATTCGCGAGATTGGTTGTTGGGGAACAGTTTCTCTGAGGCTAACGGTATATGGGAAAGGACAGTAAGTCACTGAGATGAGGTGGATGATGTGGAATACCGAAGTTCGTGGGATTATCCATACGGATTGCATGCCAGTGTGTGCTTGTTCAATCGCCCTCGCATGTTCTTCAATCATGCGCAATGAGATATTGATGGATTTCACTTATAATATGCCGAGGGGTGAGACTGGCTCATGGAAACTCTCCCCGCCGCCGGGTGGGGCGATTTCAGATTTGCACACGCGTTGTTGACGTGCTATTTACATCACGTGTTTGGCTTGGCCTCCAGCTTCAAGCTAAGCTGAACGGTTGAACTTCAACTCCTTACTCTCCTAAGTGCGTCGGTATCATCGCGGATGGGGGCCTCGAGAGAATGGTGGAGAGTTGATACGATATTTTCACTTGTTCTAAAAGGACAAAACTCCAGCCCTGTGCTGACGTTTCCTTCTTGATGACGGCGCTGGAATCAGTAATCTATCTTGCATTCAAGTTTTACACGGCTGAGTGCCGAACTTGGATTAACAATTCACTTGGAAGATCCATCTATCTTTGAGATCTCGAACGCATTGCTCCTCGTAAACAGTTGCAATTCAAATTCAGTGGGACATTTTCTCATTGATGCTCTTAACGATCAACGAAACCTAACACTGACAGCCTTTACTAAGAATTTGCCACAGAAACCGAGTTTATGCTCCCGAAAAGTCCTTGAAACTTTTTCTCGCGCCTGTGACATGATCTTCCTGCCCACAGCTCACTTCAAATGCGGTATGCTACGTTACGTTTCGCTTTGGTCGAGAATATACGAACTTGATGATCTCCGATAGGAAACTCCCGTAGAGAGAGCACCTTCTCGCGCCATTTTTCATACATAACTTTATAGTTGATGACTCGGAATGTGATACGTACTGACTACTTCGCCCCACAGTGAGCGTTCTGTGGTCTCGGTGATCATGTTTAGACCAAGTATTCCATCGTTGTTCTTCATCATTTCACTTGGCAAACAGTGGTCCAAGTATGTTCGTTCCTCTTTCCTTTGTTTATGCGAACGAAAGCTGAAGATGTTCGATAGAACATGTAGATGATATGTTATCTCAAATCCAAGCTGTCTGGTGCTGACAACGATCATCAATATCCCGAATTTGCATCTCGTTTTCTGTACATTTTCAACTAATTTGACCTAGTAACGTGTCGTTTCTCTTTCTTCTTGTGTTTACTGATCAATGAGCATGCATGAAGGAGTATTGCCATCGTCTAATTGGGATGTGGTGATGGTATGTTCGTTAACTGCGAGTAACCATTTGATCACTTATTTGCCTATTGGGTGTTCCTTTAGCACCTTCTGCGCCGTATCGCGCATGACACCTGACGGCGGACGCGTTGTGTGGATATCATTGCTGTATCCTTTTTGCGATCGATGCTGTCAAAGATTTCAAGTACTTTATGAGATTTTACACCTACGAACGGTCAGTGATACTCGTTTAGCGCGTTCGTGGCTATATCTCCGGTATCATCACGATATGGTGCTACCAGGAATGCTGTGTGTCAAGCGTGTGTCTATTGTGGGCACGGGGGAGCACGATGAGTGGAGAGGAATGGCTGCCTAGGCAATAACTTGAAATGTGTGAGCGCTTGGCTCCAGCTTATTGTTGAGATCTCATGCGGTATACGCAACAGAAACATCGCGACATCCCGCTTATCTCCCTTGGGTGGCTGAGTTGGTATGGTATCAGGCAATTCTTGTAAAGCAGTAAGTTATCACAGTGCTGGGACAAGGATGCTCTGGTTTCTTACCGAATTCCATTTGTCGTAACAAGCTTCAATTAACATTGTTGTTCCAATATCCAATATCTTTGGTCCTTATTCAGCTCCATGACTTTCTCGTGTGGAGGCCGTTCACCATGCCTTCGTTAGGGCCCTGCTCGATTGACTAAGCTACTCCGAACATATCGACTGGTTTCTGAACATGTTGGGATCTCCGAAGGCGCGTTCCACCAAGTAAATCAATCTATGAATGGAAGATCCCCCCGGGTTGCGTTAAGAACAACGACCACAAAGGTACGCACTGTACACTGGGTATCTTCATCTGCGTCTCACCGTCCGTTCAGTCCCAAGCGGGTTCAGACGATGGTGAGAAGCAGTCACTCACAAAGAATATGAATGTCAATATCGAAAAGGTTGACTAACAGTTTTATCTAGCCAATCATCATGCAATACTTTACTTTAAGACATCCGCGTTCCTGCCTCGAACGCTTTCGGGCTCTGGAAGCATTGTCGCCTCAATCAAACTTCAGTACGCCAACAAATGAGCAGACCACTTGTCAACGACAGCGATACACTAAATGGTTCACATGGCATTGATATCAACTCCTCAGAGCCTCTACACTGCCTTGAAGCTTAAGAAGCACCAGGTTTGAACAGATTTTGGTTTATCGAGCCCTATGATTCCCGACATCCTGGGTGACGGGATATTGCTTTTGGGGTCTTGATCCGAGGGCCGTTAGATCTTCATGGTCTCCGATTCTTCTGACTATCATCCTAATTCACGAGAGCCACCCCTTATCATCTGACTACGTTTGTCTTACAGAGCATGGTACAGCATCTGCTGTAAACTGAATATACTTTGTCCACGATGTGATGGTCGGTCCACACCCGCAATGAAGTTCCATCTTCATTCCAGCTTCGTCGGCGAGCTCCTTAGTGAATGTTCAATGCTTAATGGAAAGATTGAACACTTTTGAGGGAAACACGTGTACGTGTCCGCGAATAAATTTGGTTCAGAATTCTCTGACAACTACCGGCAAGGACTTCGCCTTTTCCCAGCTCGCTGACTCAGAGCTCCACATCCCGTTTTATCATATTCCCATGTCAACCAAAGCTCGTTCTAACCATACATGGCTTCATAGATCACACCGATTTCTGAGTGTACCTTTTGCTGCAGTTTCATTCTGCTTTGTATTTACTACTAAAGGGTACCTTTCCTTTCCATATCACTCTGCTCTTGTCCAAACCGGGAACCTATCATTTCGATCCCCGACCTTCCAACGCGACAGAATCCTGCAAATCTCCTAGATTCGTTGAAATTACAGACAACTCCGCCGGCACGAGGGAGGAAAAAGATGCTCGAGTTCGTAGTTTTCCATCTCACGAAGTCGGCTTAGGATCTCCGCCGTAAAGGCGCTCCTGGTTCATTTCCTCCGCTCAGAGGAGGTGATTCGTTGCGAGAACCCTCATCGGGTGATCGACAATTGTTTGTATAATCCGAAAAACGCTGAAGACAGACGGATTTGAGACGGATTTCGTAACCCGTATGTGGTTGTCAACAGTCAGTTATATAAATAGGATGGGAGCCCGATAAAGGTATAACATCAAGTTCACCGCCATCATATTATTACCATTCGTGGCTTAAACCTGGACTTCGCCGCCACGACGGGTTCCCTGTGAATATGGAGACGCCGAGATGGATCAGGCTCATCGTCAAAGGAAGAGAATCTCGACGGAATTGATACCTCTTCAAGAGTATTTCGTCAGCTCAGAATTGCGTACCATTTGATTTATTTATGAATGACTGTTCTTTCTTTCACACAAAGGTCAAAATTTCGAACATCGCCGTCTTAAATGTGTACGATCGTCAAGAGTATGATCGACGGTTGGATCGTCACCTTCACAATCGGCGGGAATTATCCGGAGAAGCACAATGTTCGGTGTGTAATCCATCGTCATTGGCACACGAATTCTCCTACAATTCCAAAGATGGAAGGACAAGGGAAAGTAATATAAGGCCACGACGACGACACATTTGTCTCCAGCTCCAACACCACGATTCGTTCTCTGCCACAATCAATGTCCCGCTACATTTACCCAGACAACGATGCGCTGGCTAAACTCATCCCTCACCAACTGATACCCTCCCATTTCCCATACTCTCCATCTACTCGCGGATCGTCGATCGGCAAAGCACGCTCTACAGTGTCTAGCGCACTCCGCCTGTGCCGATATCACCCTTACGAACCGTCACGAAGCTACCATCGCGCGATGATGGAGGTATGTATGCGTACTTCCATACACATCGTTGTGTCAACTCGCCGTGCATCCAGAAACAGTTTGCGAATTGAGGAGGCGTCGGAAACTAGGTAGTGGCTATACATATGGACCAAGGTGAACAAATCCTCCTTCACTCCCTTCCGGCACTTTTGACACGAACATGGGTCGTAGTAGTCTTCATTAGGCTACCCATCTTCCGCGATATCTATTCTACATAATACGTCCCGAAAGTCAACCCGTATTTCACAGAAGATAGGATGTGTATTTGTTGTATATAGCATGTATAATTGCCCACCGTACCGAGCTATTACTACCTGAAGAATTGACAGTGAATTTTTGGTAGATGACAAGTCGACCTGAACTCTTCCTGAGTCTACAAAACGGACTGCGAGCTTGAACAACGGAACTCGGAGCTCGCGATGGCCGCTAGGTAGGACAGATAATTACAAGCATCGAGAAAAAGGAGACAATGCGGACACGACCACTCAGGATCAGAGCACGCAAGTACATTCAATAGCTCCCGCGTAATGAATTTCCGATCTTTGTCGACAAAGACACTGTTACCGCACCACTTCTAAGTGACCAATATTATCTCGTGTACCATGTCGAAGATGTATATGAACTCGCCGTTAGAAGGAAGCCTGTCCAAAAGGATGCGTAACACGAACCAAGAGGGCAAAATGAACACGTTTACCTTACCCGTTTTTCCGCCCTGAGGCGAGAAGAGTAGACAAAGCTCAACATAACCGGATGGCTTTCGCAGATTTCCTCCCCAGAACACGGCAAAGCGAGTGCTTAGGTCGGGTACAGACAGACACGATCAAGCGTCATAAGTACGCGACCGAACCAACAGCGTCTGGCTTGCAAGCCAGTCGATCGTGCACGCGTGGATATTGGGCCCGTGAGGACTTCACGACCGAGGCTATATGGCCCTAGTGTATTATATCTATCCTTCTTAGGCATTCGCTTCCACGAAGCCGAAAAGTCGAAAGATAATCGAGTCGAGTATTTCCAGATTCATTCGCAGGCAGGCTGCTTGGAGGTCGTGAAGGATAGTGGGTTGCGATAGGGTAGTCTACGTGTGGTCCTGGCTGGTGTCACAACTCAATGACCAACAGGGTATGTAGTCAAATAGAAACCTACCACGACATCGTTTCCTATTCCTACTGGCCCATCCACGGTAGGATCGAAAGAATGCTGATTAGCAATTTTTGTTGATCTCGATGTTAGAACCAGAGCGATTCCTGCTCATATGCCGGATGAAGAGCAATGTCAGTTGGAACCCTCGATAAACGGCACGAAGAGAAAACGCAGTTCGAGTGGATACGGGATACGGGATCCCAGTCTTGAAAAACCTTCTTCTGCACCTGCGGGCGTCGTTCCGACGCGAAACGAAACGATCGAGTTTCTTTGTTTGACCTGACACAGGTCGACGGAAGAGATCGCGAAAGATTAGCTCGCCTGCATCGCTGATCACCCCTAAGTTGACGAAGGCAGCTGCAGAGGATAGTCTTGATGGGCTGGTTGAACGGGTGAGACGAAACGAGAGGCTCTGAGAAGTCGAATAGTTGATCAGCATCATGGACCGCCGATAAAAGGAGGAAAGAAAGCATACACGAGCCTGAGATGTACTTACAAGAGGTACCGTCAAGAGCTGGTATTCTTTCGCTTGCTGTAGTTGAATGGCGAACTAGGATGTGACGACGTTAAGTATGATTTCAGAAGAGACAAGTTGGACGAGTGAAAGGCTGCTTACAATCAGGACCACTTATCAAGGATGAGGGGCGGAAGTAAGTACCCAAAGGACGGGCACGTCGAGTATCTAATGTTTCACGAAACGAAGAAAGGCTAAGCGTGGAATCAATATTGCTAGTCATTAGCGCAAAGTAAACTTACGAAACACAAGCTGTCGAGTTATCAGCGCAGGGTCTGTCTTTCAAAGAGATGAATCTGTAATTGCAAGATCCTCTTGAGAGGAAAAGAACGAGACGTACAATTGGATGACTGCTGACAGAGAATGAATTTTGACACACGGCTCTGGCTCCACACATGCAAATGGTGCGAATGGGTGACGACGCCAATCCTCCGTGAGAGTGGACCAAGTCATGAACGCAGATGTTTGTTGACATATCAGAGGATTTATAGGACTTGTCGTCAACAAGCTCAGAAAAAGCTGTTTGACGGACTTCGTCTGCAAGATATTTAAAAATCGATAGATCTAGGGAGATCAGTTCGCTCGAGAGTCGAAGGGGTTCGAGTTCAGAATCCAGAAGGGGAAAACATTTGAAGCCAGACGTCGTTGTTCATGTTGACTTTGGGACTCACTGCCAAAGTTGATAACATTGCGTTTAATCCTGGACAGCGAAAAGGACAAGGATGTTGAAGCTAAGGAATCAGATATTCATGCAGCATAACCAGTGACACTGTGCACTAAGTATCAATGCATGGGCGGCCTGGCCCACTGGGCAGTTCGAAACTGCGGAAGCGGAAGAACTTCCGCCGACCATGACGCACGTGCTGATTTGTCACTAAGTCCGTTATGGTCGTGCCACTTTTTGACAACCTTTGTAACCAGCTATCGTAGCATGCCATTGTCTGGCACTCAAAAACGGTCAGTATACTGGTTTATTTACGTAGCTCACGCATGATGGATCTGACTGCTCGCAGGTGATCAAGTTCAGGATTGACTGACGCGAACAATTCAACGTTATTTGTGATCTGGAATCGCTAAATTCTGTGATGACTGCTGTATATACCGAGCCACCATGTATGTCCTCATTTTTTCTGCCCTAGATTTAGCTCATCATTGTCGTCATTTTGTTTTTGTAGCGCCATACCCTGATTCGCCCGGTGCGACTTGACAGTTTATTGTCTTTTGACTTTTACCTTATTGTTATCTGTGCAGGACCAACAACAAAGGTCTGCGCTGAGTCGCCAGGTGAGCTCACAATTCCTTCCTTCTGACTACCACTTACACAGTTTGCATTCTACAGCCCCGACCGAACGACCCCCGCTTTCTATTGGCCTCGACGTTCCGCGGTCAACTTCACCGTTTCCCTCGCCTTCATCGTCGTTCTTACCGCCGCCTATCCCTGCTAACCACGAGTTCGCGATGCGTCTACCGCCCTCTGGCCGCCCGACATCCAGAGGGAGCGTGGTGACCGGTTCAAACGGGAGTTTGAGTGGCACGTCTAGCACCTCGAACACATCGAATAGGAATGGCAGTTTGAACGAGAAGGAAGAGGACGCGAAGACGCCGATGGCTGCAGAGCCTAACAGAGACTTAGAAGCACCGTCAGAGACCAAGGACTCTTCTTCCATCTCGTTCGAGCCAAAAATGACTCCAATACCATCGGTCTCTCCCACGCCAACGCCAACTCCAATTCTCATTCCACAGCCAGCGGCTGCTGACTCTGGGATACCAACACCACCTCCAGCTGCACTAGTACAGACACCTTCAGCTACCCCCACCGCGTCGTCAATCATGATTCCCTCTACGTTCACCTCTACCCAGAACAATTCTCCCACACCGAACCGACCAGCCCCTCCTTCACCCGCCGCGTCCCGTCGTGTCTCCTCCATGTCCGCATTCTCCAACCGCTCCCCTGCCCCTACAACATCCGTCTCCCGTGCCAACTCCGTCCGGGGCGCTTCTCGTATCTCAGCGAGTACTCATACGCAGGCGCAATTCGCGGCATCAGCGGCGGTAGTAGTCCAAGGCCAAAACTCGGCCCCACGCGTCTTGATACACGTCCGCGACTTTGGGTTCGATAAGACCGACGAGCGGTTCCGCGGTGCGGGTGCCCTCGTCCCACGCGCGAATCATCTGGCGGTGCTAAATCGCAAACTCGCGGGGTTACAGGACGACGAAGACGACGAGGCGAGCGAGAACGAGGCGGAGGGGGAGGATGTCAATGCTGCGTGGGATAAGCTTCGGGGCGGGTGGTCTCTCAATGGGTGGGGAACGTACTCGAATACGCCGGCGGAGGAGGGACCGAGCCAAGAGGAGATAAACTTGAATTTTGGGGCCGAGGAGTACGAAGTTGAGGGAGAGGAGGAGCCGCTTTATCCTGGGCTCTATCGAGCGATGTACGCGTTTCAGCCTGAGGGGACGGCAGAGATGGCGTTGGTGGAGGATCAAGTTGTGCGTGTTATTGGGAGGGGCGGGGGTGTCGGATGGGCAGTTGTGATTGATGAAAAAGCGGGGCTTAATGAGGATGGGGAGCCGAGGCATGCGTTGGTGCCTGAGGGCTATCTGGAGGCAGTTAGGCTGGATTGGGAGGACGAGCCCGAGGAAGAGGCTACGTGATTCGTTCGTTTTCGATCTTCTCCCTTCTTATCGTTGTTGTGTGCATACTTATCCCGTCTCGGACTAGTCTATCTATCTCATTTCGCATTGCTGTTCGTCCCCTGCGTCCACATCATCCACACCATACCACACGCATACCTCATGTCCTCCCCGCTTCCCTCGCTTTTATATCTTGTATTTTTGATACCGAAATTCTTGTTCTCCGATAACAGGAATGATCGATTCTTTCTTTCTCTATTCGACCATATACGAGGAATTTTGCACTACCACGCTTGGTAATGCGGGAAAGTTTTTATCGTTCCTCAGTAAGCCCGTCTCTTCGTGTTTTCGCCTATCTAATCAAATTCTGCCACAGGATCCCTGGCTTGAAAGAATTGTAACGAAACACGGCGACTAAGAGGGTTCATGCGACTGATAGGGTACATACCTTTTTCGGATCGTTTTTGATACTTCCTTTCCAAGGCTAGTGCGATTCTTCGACCCTTGCCTGTTGAGATGGCCGAAGATCTATGTATTTCGTTGCCGATTTGTCCTTCAAAATACATTCCCCTTGTTTCAATCGGAGGACTGACAGCAGAACCACCAGCTTGGCGAGCGTCACCTTCGTCGACCAATGCTACATATCCGGCGTCCGCAACCAGCTGACTATGGCGCGAGATGTTTTGCTAAACTTATACACCGAGTTCCCCTTTCAATGCCCTCCAAATACTTGCGCTTTTTTCCGCAATTAAAAATCTCAAACCGCATCAGAACCAAATCCGAACAGCAGACAGCGGAGTGCATACTAGAAGGGTTCCTCGTCCTGATTAAAACAAATTCTCAAGGGCCCCGGAAATATATGTATAATTGAGGATCCTGGTCAACTTCAGCCGCTTCATTGTCGACCGCTGAGTCATAGTAAGTTGTTCCGACAACCGTGACGTGGAACGTCTGCCATATGGTAGATCATTTGGGACGACACAGTCTTACGCACTCCGAAGAGAATGGGTTCGACCTTGCAACAGCCCAACGACGGTCAAAGGTCGGTCCAGGTATCAGAATACAATGACTTTGAACTATGCGAACCCCAGGTCACGTCCAGGCTTGCTTGTCAAGGCAAATGGAAAGCTGCTTCTCGGCTGAGCAGGTTGTAAATTATGACCTGACCTATGCAATGTCTCATTGGTGCGAACTTGAATGTCCTAGTTGTACTCGACTCAATCTCTTCGGAGTCTTCGCCTATCCAGCGCCACGACGGGTCTACCAACAGATTCGGACACTCTTGCATAATCTCGGGCTGACTTCTACCACGCCCTCCGTCTTCTCTCCTTCCAACAATAACCATTTGAACTACGTTGCTGCCCCAACCCATCGCCTTCGTATCTAGTATGCACGGCAACATATAGTAACCTCTACATTCAGCTATCATGGACGTTCTCAGTAACTCATCATTATCGTTCTCTGCTCCACTCTAAATTCCTTTACTCATGACGGTATTTCTCATTGCTGGATTCGTTTAGCTTCGATCTTTTGGCCCTGATCTAAGGGATACTAATCTCAAAACAAGATCGCGTCGGTGTCATATATCGTGAATTACAGTGCCGGAGCTGTCCTCGTTTGCCCGTAATGATTTTTTACATCGACCTATTTAAGGCTCTACCTCATCATGCTTCCGCGGAATAACCTGCAGTACACGTCGACCCAGATCTTCCTTCGTACATTGTTCTTGCCGGCCATGGCGAGATAAGTGCACAAGTAGTGATCCATCGACGTGTCTTCAAACTTTTATCCTCCCCACCGTCGTTGGCATTGATATGAATTCAGCCCCCAGTCTTTCTCGGATTTCAGTATCAGCCCACTTTGTCATAAAAAAGCAGTACTACATACAAGACGAGTCGCCTGCATTGCATCCAACTTGGTCATCGGGGATGGTAATGAGGAGATCCTCAAGCCTCGAATCTGTTTATTACCGAGGTCGTCTTTTGAATGTTCTGCCCACACCTCCACGTGGTGGTCCCACGTACCAGCGAACAACTTCTCGCCGCCATTTTACAATGGTCCAAGCTATGACCAAAGGTGTGGGTCGACAGGGAGGAAGTTCAGGTTTGGAATGATGTGCTGACTCTGGAGCGGTTTCAAGGTAGACTTTCAGTGGAACGCCGTCACTACAGTACACAATAAAGGAAAGAGGAGGCAAGTTGGTTGATGAACGTAAATCCGATATCGTATCTTGATGTTTGCAAATTTCTCTTTGGAGGAGATTATCGAGGAAAAAACCGGTGCGAGTTGTTTCCAGAAAGTTCCTCTATACAAAGTGAGATTTATGAGCCTAGACCGTTCATTCCAAGTTCATACCTGGACAATAAGGTCCGCAAGAATTCCGGTGAAGCACCCAATCTAGCTTTTGACAGGCTTTGCCGCAGTAAGCTGCACCCTCACATCCCGCGCACCGCAGGACGTTAGTTGATTCTAGTTTCTTTGTACACTAGAAATTCGATCAACGAGAATTTATTGCAATCATGAAAGAGATTGCCACCTTGCTATACCATGGAGAGCGCGGGAGTGGTCCATTGTCTCAGCCAGCGATGCACAGGCGGCTTGAATCGTCTCGTGAGCAGCGTATTCAGACATCGAAACACCGAGTTTTTTATTCCAATCGATACAAAACAGGGAGATACATGAAATAGGGCAGAGTACCTGTATGAGATCCTCGATGTCTGAGACAAGACACCCTCTGACTGTTGGAAGTATGCAGGAGGAATTTCGAGAAGTAACAAGAGATCAAATCGCAAGGCATAAATAATCCATAAGTGTCCTTTAGCATCTGATACCATAATACTTGAGGACGTTCAGCAGAAGGATTACTCACAGTGACTCCGCCTTGTGTCATGAGGACAACTTTTCCTGGGATGGAATGGAGGAGCGATTTCAAGCACAGTAGAAGGTACTTTACAAATAAATGATATGATGGAATGAGCTGGTCTTTGATGACGAAAGACGAAAATAAAAACATAGGATACCATATATAGGTCAAATATAAGTAATTTTCTTCACTATCAAAAGTGCCGATATGCCGTTTCTTGGCCACAATATTGCATCAAAAAGCGGAAGATACTGGGAGTACTTTTGCGCCACACACGACGCTTCAGCAACTTCTTCGGTATACGGTCGAGCTGTTCCAGGGCGGCATGCAGGGATGGGCGGTCGGAAGGGTTGTTCCGTGTCATGGCATTTGCGAGCTCAGAAATGGGTTCCAATCCATCATATTCCTGTAATCCTGTTATGAGGCATCCTATACTTAAATGAGCACAGGAAGTATGTTTACCTCGACCAGTTCCTTCAAGACATTACCAAGTTGATACACTTCCACCAGAAACGGATCGTAGAAATCTGGGACATAGAATTCCGGAACAGTCTTGTCCTGGCCATAGATTCCCTTCCATCCAGGGGTAATCATGTTGGATGGAACAAGGTAGGAGTGGCTAAAATCAATGAAGTAGTACTTATTCGGGCTCACTGATGACCGAGTCTTCCAATTCAATTTTCTGGTCACTCCATCATGCGTCCCCCGTCTAACGAAGTGAACTCCGTGTGGAACAACCTTGGACATTTCCATCATTAAATTTAGGGTACATGCATCTCTGTTTCATTAATTCAGCCAGTATAAATGAGAAACAAGGGTCGACGAGACATACCCATGCAGTACACAATGCTCCTGCATGAAGTGGAGACCCTGACTAACATTCAGATAGCAATTCTGGGGATTATAAGTGGATGACTAACTTCAATAAACTGGTGAAATGCCTCAGTAACTTCACCCAGGCGCCGAAATGGTAGATAATCAAATAGAAGCAATTGAGGCATGACTAGAATTGCAAACAAATCGTTGTCGGGGAGGAGAAGGACATCCAGAATGGGTACAGTGTGATTCCGTGTATCGAGTTGTAATTTGACAGAGGAAAGATACAGAGCAATAGGTATCTCGTTTGAGCTGGTATCGACCTTCTTCAACACCACTCGTGCACCATCAGGTTCACGAATAGCGTCAATAAGACCTTTAGGATTCTGCGTGAAACACTAGACATCAGAGAAAATCCAAGTTCATTCATACGACGTACGTTGAGCACTAATGAGTCTTCGGGTCGGTTGTCGAGGTCAACAGGACTGTCGATGGGCCACGAAGGTTTCCAATGTGGATGATAACGTGGGCGCAAACGATAGCCTCTAGAGAGAAGAAACGGTTGATATTTGACCCAGATAAGTTCATGGGGTCTAATTTTCTCGAGGCCCAGACGGCCCAGGCCCACGTCGTTCATGGTTGTGTGATTGAATTATCCTCTTTATATAATTTCCCACGAGCACAACACCACTTTTGAACTTTTCACACCGTCCAATCCATACTCAGTGAAACCGTGTAGGGCTGCACACCGTATCCGTTTTTACGGTTCACGGCAGCTGTGAGACAGCTACCGTACCTGTA
Organism: Termitomyces sp. T27; assembly: GCA_017657375.1. NCBI lineage: Eukaryota > Fungi > Basidiomycota > Agaricomycetes > Agaricales > Lyophyllaceae > Termitomyces > Termitomyces sp. T27. The sequence goes on along the minus strand of JAGGAW010025787.1, from coordinate 27,862 downwards.
CCGTCAAGCTAAAAGACAAGCAAGTTACGGTACGGTTACAGATGGTATAGTGCCGTATAAAGCCGTGGATTACGGCCGTAACGGCCTTTCATACGGCCGTGTGGTTTGATGTCATATTCAAACTCTGAAACCTTCGTTTTGCCACTCGTGTCGGCAACATTCTGTCCCTTCTTTACTAGATTTTCCATATTCTATCAGCTTGTTCTCTTGTACAGGGTGACAATGTCTTGCATAGACTGATAACATATTTCATTCATCAATATGATGGAAGTTTAGACACCAACATGATCCAATTAGTGAGATAGTAACAGAGCAAGGGTATCATGAATAAAGTGAGTTGAGATTGTGTAAATCAAAGATGGGGATATAGCACAACAAGATGAGTGAGGATAATGTATGGTTGAGGTGTTGGACAATACGTAATTAGGAGCAATTAAGTAGAGTAGGTAAGGATCAAGCGTAATGAGAAACGTGATGGCATGGCGAAGTGGAGGGGTAGGGTCGGAGGCAAGAGGTAGCAGGTACAGGTAACAACATGTGCAGAAGTGGAGGAACGCACTAGGGGTACAAGAACGCATGAACACATAAGAACAAGAATGGACTAAGAACCTACCACTCCTCCCCGTTACGAGCATCACAACCCGACTTCTCACCAAGTGCGACAATACTCACCTGCCACACAACGCGAGAGCGGCCTAATCGGCGTACTAATCTCAGCGTCATCGGAATCCTCGTCGTTGTCCAAAGACACGGAGGACGTCGTAGTCGCCACTGACTCGGAGACCGAGGAATTCAAACAGTCGCCCGAGTTAGAGGCGAGTTTGAAAACGCACCATCTCGACGTACGGCCCGGGGCCTAACTTGGAATCGATGTGCTCAATATCGATTTGTGTGGGGTATTGAGAGGAGAGATACCTTGAAAGCGGGGAGGAACGCTTGGACACGTGGGAGGACTGGTCGCGACGAGATCAGCTGAGGGAAACAAAGAATGTAACAAGGGGAGGACAGACGGTCAACTGGATGAAGTAAGAATTGGGGTCTGAAGCGTGCCATACTCTCCGCGTTGAAGCTCAAAAAAGTCGGTTGGGCGTAGGTTGACTGCAGTTAGTTGTCTCATTGAGTCTTTGAAACGTGTTCCCTGTGAGGTCAGTCACATAAAATGGTCTGATAAGAGAGAGAAATAAATGCACACGGAGATGGTCAAGTGCGCCTGACGAAGAAAACAGGCCAAGCACCAGCGCACTGCTGATGCCTGCTTGGTCATCACCCAGGCCGCAGGCCTGTTTTCATCCTTTGTCAATTGATCTCCATGTTGGTCAGTTTCTCCCTCGTTCAAGCGCCTGTCCCTAACGCGGTCAATTAGCAAGGAGACCATTAGATCTACGATTTTCCTTTCATCGGCTTGAAGCCTATCAGACACATGTAAGCAATGTCATCGTGCATTAGCGTAGAAGGCTGACTAGTTCTCTGACAGTGTGAGTGGCATCTCGATCAACAGAGAAGATATGAACCTGCCCAAGGCTAGTTAGACGAGCACACGGGGTACAATGCAGCCCCGAGCTAACCAACATTTGAATAGCACTTTCCGCATGATAACAGTCGAACACAATTCTCCTCTAATCATGGCAGTGATAAGACAATCTCACATTGGAAGGTCGGCCCACCCAACTGGATTGTGGTATGTATCAAGAAACAAGAGCCTGTCTTCCTACATTGATGCGTGTACGTGGAGCATGGGTTCGACTCCCAGTCCATGCCTACTGCATTCCGAAGCGGCCTTTTTCGCCTCAAAAATTGATTATACAAGCTCAAGCATTGCTTCACATGCAGCAGGGCAGAAAACATACAGATGGAAGACACGCTTGAAGTTTTCAATTTAGAGTGCAAGGAGAAGTCTTGACTAAAGACGCTTATATCACCCAAGTACAATGGAGGACGCTATTGAGAAACGAACTACGCTTACTATGGTTTGATGTCCTCGTTCCTTTGAGCCAATCCTGCGATAGTGCCCACTGACCTGACCACAGTTCCATTCATACACGGAACACAGAGTCCAGACCAGCCATCCGAGCGGAAGGACATAGGATATACACCTAGAAATCAAGCAAAATCTAGATCGACGCGTAGAGCAAGGGTTCGACTCCCTACCCTTATCATGATATGGAGGTAATCCTCAAAATTTATTTTTAGCCATCTATCGATCGAGCCCGTCGTGCGCACGTCTCGACCCTCGAGAAGAGTCTTCCTGTCGGTGATAATGCTGGTGTTATGACGAAGGGAGCAGAGCAGAATCGTATTTAGCTCTGCCTCCCATCAGCAACGTGTCGAGTAGGGTTTGACTTCCTCACCATGCTTGATTAAGACGATGGCCTCATTTCTTTTACCTGTGGTAGTGTCCACTGATCCACACGTTAGCGTGGGAGCAGAACTTGCGACCACAGGCTAGATATCCGAGCAGATATGGGATATACACCTAGAAACCAAGAAAAATCTATGTCGACATGACGAGCAGGGTTCGACTCCCTACTCTTCTCATCCAAGGAAACATTTGTCCTCAAATTTCTTTTTCGCCAGGCCTCCACTGGTCAAGTCTGTTGTAGCACTCATTAAGACTTCTCGACCCTGGAGAAGAGTCCTATTTTCAGAAAGAATACAGATGTTACGAAGAAGGACGCAGAGCAGAATGGTATTTACCGAGAAATCAAGCTCTGCCTTCCGTCGGTAAACGCGTCGAGCAGGGTTCGACTCCCTCACTACGCTTTATGAGGGTGTTGACAGCATTTTTTTTACGTAGTTGCCTCGGTGGCTGTATCCGCTTATGACAGACCCTAGACCACGACTCCACTCGTACCGCCAGAGCACACTAGTAACCACGCACCAGCTATCCGAGCGGAGAATTCGAAGGATATAGGATATGCACCTGGAAATCAAGCAAAATCTACATCGATGCGTAGGGCAAGGGTCCGACTCCCTACCCTTATCATGATAGGTCACATAAAATATCCTCAGAATTTCTTTTTCGTCTATCGATCGAGCCCGTGCGCACGTCTCGACCCTCGAGAAGAGTCCTGTCAATGAGAATGCAGGTGTTACGACGAAGGATATAGAGCAGAATGGTCTATACCCAGAAACTTCCAAACCAAGCTCTGCCTTCCGTCGGTAACGCGTCAAGCAAGGGTTCAACTCCCTGCTCTTCTGATGCATATTTCTGTTGCTCTCTGTGCTCAAAATTCTTTTTCACCAGGCAGGCCTCCGACCGCACCTACTGTTGCACGTCTCGACCCTCGATAAGAGTCCTATCTTTAGTTGAAAGAATGCAGGTGTTACCTGAAGCATGCCTATCAGAGCGGCGAATGATATACACTGCTCTCAGGCCTCCCGTCCTTCGACGCGTCGAGCGAGGGTTCGACTCCCTCACCACGCTTGTATAGTATGGACTCTCGATTTCTTTTAGCTGATTTTGCGATGACGTCTCATTAAATACACGTCTCGATAGCTCTACCGATCACGACGAACGACCACAGGCCAGTTACCCGAGCGGAGAATTCGAAGGGTATAGAATGAATATACACCGAGAAACCATCAAAATCTTTGTCAATGTGTCAAGCAAGGGTTCAACTCACTGTTCTTCTGATACATATTTCTACTGCTCCTTTGTGCTCAAAAATTCTTTTTAACCAGGCAGGCCTCCGACCGCACCTGTTGTAGCATGTCTCGATCCTCGAGGAGAGTCCTGTTTCCAGTAAGAATGAAGTGTTCCAATGGAAGACATCTACCACAACAGGATGATATATACCCCGAAACTAAACTCTGCCGATCAATGTGTCGAGCAAGGGTTCGACTCCCCGTTCTTTCGATGCTTGTTCGATACTTGTTTCCCTTGTCCCTCTGTGCTCAAAAATTCTTTTTCACCAGGCGGGACTCCAACCGCACTTGTTGTAGCACATCTCGACCCTCGAGAAGAGTCTTATCTTTAGTTGAAAGAATGCAGGTGTTACATGAAGCACTCCTACCAGAGCGGTGAATGATATACACTGCTCTCAGGCCTTCCGTCCCTTAACGTGTCGAGCGAGGGTTCGACTCCCTCACCACGATCATATCGACTAATTTCCATTTCTTTTAGCTAGCTGATCCTGCGATGACGTCTGGATTATCATAAGTATATGCATCTCAATCGCTCTACGTATACTTATCGCGCCGAACGATCACAGGCCCAATTACCCGAGCGGAGAAGGGTATAGAATATACATGGGGAAACTATCAAAATCTACGTCAACGTGTCAAGCAAGGGTTCGAATTCGACTCCCTGCATATTTCTCTTGCTTTGTGCTCAAAAATTCTTTTTTACCACCCAGGACTAGTACTCTGACCGCACTTGTTGTAGCACGTCTCGACCCTTGAGAAGAGTCCCATCTGGACGAGAAAACAGGTGCCCCAACAAAGGACACCTACCAGAGCGGTGAACGATACACCCAGTAACTAAGCTCTGGCTTCCGTCGGTCAACGCGTCGAGTAGGGTTCGACTCCCTCACTACGCTTGAGAAGGTGAACTATAGAAGTATTTCTTTTACATAGCTGCCTCGGCGAATGTGTCCGTTTATCACAGATACGTCTCGACCATCGACTACACCCATGTCGCCGGATCAGAGTTCACAACCACGGGCCAGCTACCCGAGCGGAGAAGAGTATAGAATACACACCTGAATCCAAGCAAAATCAGCATCGACACGACGAGCAGGGTTCGACTCCCTACCCTTCTCATCTCAAGGATGATAAATCCTCAAAATTTCTTTTCAAAGCCAGGCCTATTGATCGAGCCCGTACTGCAGTGCGCACGTCTCGACCCTCAAGAAGAGTTCTATTTTCAGCAAGAACGCAGGCAGGTGTTACGACGAAGGGCGCAAAGCAGAATGGATTTACCCATCGGAAACCAAGCTCTCCCTTTCGTGGGTAAAATTTGGCAAGAACACAGGTGCAACAACAAAGGACGCCTACCAGAGCGGGGAACGATGAGAAACTAAGTTCCGCCTTCCGTCGAGCGAGGGTTCGACTCCCTGCTCTTCTTATTCACATTGATGGTGCTCCTTTGTACTCAGAATTTTTTTCACCAGGCAAGACTCTGACCGCACCTTAGCCTGTTGTAGCACGTCTCGACCCTCAAAAAGAGTCCTACTTGGACAAGAACGCAGATATTCCAACAAAGGACGCCTGCCAGAGCGGGGAACGGTACATATACCAGAAGCTAAACTCTGCCTTACGTCCCTCAACGCGTCGAGCGGGGGTTCGACTCCCTCGCCATGCCTTTGCATATTTTGTCCATGTACATTTCTTTTAGCTGATCCTGCGCATGCATGTAGACACGTCGTGCCAAACCTCTTTCTCTACACCTGCACTCACAGCGCCAGAGCAGAACTCAAAATAAAGACCAATACCCGAGCGGAGAATGTACATCTGAATGCATTATCTGCTTATATCGACGCGTTGAGCAAAGGGTTCGGGTTCGACTCCCTACTCTTAGTCAAGATATAAGTTGTTTTTTCGAGTCGAGAGATTCGATCGCGAGACCCTGCGCATGTGCACAAGACGTTTTCCCCCTAGAGGAGTCCTATTAGCATTTTCAAAGATGCAAAGCAAGGACGCCTACCCGAGTTGACGACGACTCCGAACAAACGTAGACGCGACGCGGCTTTGGGTACAGGGGTTCGACTCCCCGCGCTACGCATAGGATGCCTTGAACATATATCTTTTTTATCCGTCGAAGGGCTCTCGAGCTCGTCCAGTCGGATTTATAATGCTCAGGCTGGGTATATGTATAGATACATGAACGGAAAATAATGAAAGAAAGAAGTGCACAGAAAAGAGGTCTTTCGTGGACCGTGTAGGTTCGAACCCAATCTGAGTTTCACGGGTACTTGTACTCTTGTACTCGATAGAGGGAACCCTGAACCGATTTTGCTACGGGGAACAGAGAGCCGAGAGCGCGCATAAGAGCATGTCGTATTGGATTCGTGCGGCCAGTCTGCAGAAAATTCGGGAGTGACAAAGGCACGGGAATCATGGATAAAACGAGTTGAGATTGTGTAAATCAAAGATGAGGGATACAAGTACAACAAGATGAGTGAGGACCATGTACGGCGGCTGGGGTGTCAGTACGTAAGTAGGAGTAATCAGGTAGAATAGAGCACGTAGGCATCGAACGTCGAGCATGAAAAGCATGATGGCATGGGGAGGTGGAAGACGTAGGTAATACAGGTGACATAACAGGCGTGCGGAAGTGGTGGAGGGGGTGCACTAGCAAGAATGGCGATAGCAAGAGAGCAAGAAAGGACCCAGAGCCTACCCCTCCTCCCCATTACGAGCACCACAATCCGGCTCACCAAGCACGACGATACCGGGCCGCACCTGCGCCTGCATCTGCCGAGCCACACGGCGCGGAAGCGGCCTAATAGGCCTCAGGGGCTTAAACGACGTAATAATCTCCACGTCGTCGGAATCCTCGTCGCTGTCCCAGTCGTCCGACGACGAAGACAGCACGGGCGTAGCCGCCGAGGAATCGCTCGAGGCAGAGGGGGACCTGGATAGCGGGAACATGGGCATGGGGGCGTGGGCGTTGGGGATGTCGACGTTGAACGCGGAGGTGGAGCCGCGGACGTCGAAGAGGCCTAGGCCGAGGTTCTGATAACGACGGCGTGGCGTTAGGTGGGGTAGGACATAGGGCGGAGGGGGAAACGCACCATCTCGATGTACGGGCGCGACGTGGAGTCGATGTGCTCGATGTCGATGTGTGTGGGGTCTTGAGAGGCGAGAAGCGCGTTTGACGCCTCGAGAGCGGGGAGGAACGCTTGGACGCGTGAGAGGACTGGACGCGAGGAGGTTAGTAGGGGAACGGCATACGAAGGAAAGGACATACGGTCAGTTGGAGGAGGTATGAATTGGGGTTTGGAACGTGTATTCTCGCTCAGAAAACTCAGATTGGGCGTAGGCTTGCAGGTGGTTGTGTCATTGAGCCTTTGAAACGCGTTCTCTGTGGTTGATGTCAGCGACAAAAGTGATTTGATAAGACATTGAAAACGCACGGAGACGGTCAAGGCGTTGCTCTGCGTCCTCGACATCGAGGACGGCTGGCATTGTGGTCAACGAGGAAGGGAAGTTCCACAGCAGAACCCCAAATACAACCATACGCAGCTAAAAATTTGATCCCGATCTGCACTTTCGGATATCGGAGATCCTCGGCCTGACTCACTGTCTCTCTTAGATCTCCCACGCTTTGACCATCTTCAGGAAACGAGATGCGAGAGTCTAATTTGCGTCTCTTTCGATATCTCTCGGTTACAGGAGGACCTTTTCTCGATGGATGTCCTCGCTTTCTCTCCAACTCGGCGAAACTTTGTAGCCAACACGTCTCCTTCTCAGAACCACCCTATCTCCAACGTCCATGTGCTCCCAGTCGATTAGCGCGCTGATAAGCCAAAAATTGCTCAAATCATCGCTATTCTGAGCTTTCACCTATCATCTCGTGGGAAGACCCAAACTTTATTTATTGATAGGAGCATGCGGTTCCGCTTCCGCTATCGCTTGATACTTACCCAAAATTCGAAGCGTGGCATTTTCTACAGGACTTTCTCCTGCAGCTGCAGACATTTGGAGACTAACTGATGTACGTCTTGCCACCACCATTTTGAAGAGTATCTATTCTCTATAGTCATAACTCAGAATGGTACACTCGTCGCGCGGCTCGCCTCTCAGGTCTGTAGACGCTCCTACGATCAACGAAGCCCAGGACACGGGTTCGACTCACTTCCTGGAGTTATGCCAGCGACACTTCTTTGGACCTTTTTCTCCTGTGACTCGGTCCGCATTTACAAGTCCCGATAGGCACGTTCATCCGTATTTCACGTCTCTTCTGTCCTGTCCCTCACTTAGATCAGATGCCCTCCTAACGGGACATAAGGCGACCCAGCGCTCGCGCGACTCTGAGCACAGGCATTCAAGTTCAAGTTTTCAAGTCTCGATGAAGGCGGAGAGGCGGGGCGCTTACGCAGCTTTTCTTTGTTTACAGTTCCTACCGAATCTTCATGTATGTACGTATCTTCGTCAATGGACCCGTTGTTATTCATTTTACACGTCCAATCGCCAACGTCACCCCCAATACATAGTTTCTATTTCCTTCCCTGTGATTGAAGTCTTTGCTCGAGTTCGGGTTCACGCTCTAGGCAAGCAGGCTTTCGACGAGGGGCACAAGTTCTTGCAACGCTCTCGAGAAGGAATACGAATCGCTTCGATTTCGTGCATGAAAACATTGTCGATTCTCTTGATTACGACCACACGACCAAGGCTCAAACGTTCCTCCTGACACACCACCATACCTCTACCGGTACCACACAAGGCCGCCTACAATCCTCAACTCTTAGTCGTGTAAGCGCCCTCATCCACCATTGAACATTTGAATCGAACAATCGTTCTCGTCGATCCACCTTGCCAATGAGTCGCGCAGTTCTTACTCTGATTCACACTACATGCCGACGGGTGAGCACACGGGTTCGATTCCCCCCCGTATCGCATCAGTCTTCGCTGAAGAATAGTTTTTGCCTGAGTCCGGCTAAACGTTCACGCTCGAGCCTCGAAATTTAAGTTTAGCGCATATCCTGGTATCTGCTCGGTTCCTTGAAGTGGACTTGCGACCGGGTGCATGAGTCTTTTGCTTTAGTTCGACAACCGAGGACCAAAATACAATTAGTTTCGTGAGTATCAATCTGAAGATACGTTTTAGACTCGTCACGGATAGTTGTAAACGTCCATTCACCGGTGTCATTTAGTCGCGAAGTAAAAGCATAGGTTCGACTGCCCTCGCTATGCAAGATCTCATCTGGTGAGCGTAATAGTTGTATTCACACTCACACGCCCGTAATCCCGGTACTTTTCATGATTTGTCCCTTGTCCATACCATTCACTCACACACCCTCCTAGTGCACACAGTCTGCGGTTACGATCGCAATGCAACAATCGGCGGGAGACTGGAGGAGGCGTCCTTCGCTCGGGTTCGATCCCTGACAAAGGATTAGAAGTCGGGTTGTTCATCCTTTTTCAGGCTCTAGATCCTCACCTGGATGGTGGGTCAGCGTATTTGATTCCATCTTGTATCTACTGTTTACAAGTTCCTGCATAGCCCTGTACTCACGATGCCCGCCATTGCTTGTGCCTCGCAGAGTTACGCCGTCGGGACCGCTTAATTCGTTATTATCGTCAAATTTTCGTGTAAGCGTCCCCGTCGACTATCGAAGATACCTACACTTATTTATCCGAGTAGAGCGGTCGTTCGTGTCCATTCACCGATATTCCTTACGAGGTCAGTGCATGGATGAGTTTTACCGCCTTCGCGAGAGATGAGCTTGTCTTTTTCTAGATAGTTGATTCAACTTCATGCTCACGTTCCTGCAACTCTGGTACTTTACCCGGTTTGTGTACTTCACTCACACACCCTCCTAGTACACACAGTTTGCCAATTACCATTGCAACGAAGCATATCCACTGGAGGAGACCTCCTTCACTTGGGTTCGATCCCTGGAAAAGGATTATCTGGATCCGAGATCAATTAGTTGATTTTTTTTTCACGAGGTTCTAGATCCTCGATTGGACGGTAGGTCAGCTCAATTAGTTCCACCTTGTATCTACTATTTATTTCTTGCATAGTACCATACTCGCATCACCTCCCAGCGCTCATTATCGCCCTAGCGCTAATTCAAGACCTACGTTTGGGTAAACCCATTCACCCAAGTCTCCACAGTATGTTCGTAATTACTAATCGCTCGCTCTCTGCAGGGTTCTTATGGATCCACGAGACTCACTCTTCAACGACTCCACAACCACCTCTGTATCTTGTGGCTCCAGCGCACGCACGAAACGGCAGCGGCACCTCGTGCCGCCACGCCCTACGCCCTTCCTTCTTGTCTCATTCTTGCGTGCTATAACGTTGGTCCATGCGAGTTTTCTGAACTACCATGCGTATATGAACTAAAAATACAAATACTGAGGCAATGGAGACGCGAGCTAATTTCATACTCCACTCGTGTTCGTACCTTTATACTATAAATCCGATGCCCATCCAAACATTTTCCCCGAAAATTCTAGCGACTCGTGAATGACCAAATGCTTGATGACACGGCCGTAGAGTACAAGGACATAGGGTATCACTAGAGGTACCTGGCTTCCGATATTTCGGACGGCGAAATTTGAACCGAAGTCTGGCTCTGAGGCCATCCGAGTTCTCCCAAAGTCGACTTTCGGTGGGATGCTTTCGCTACAGTCCAAGATAAAAGCAATTTGAGGGAATTGACTCGGATTTGATCGATGCGAAGGGATCGTTCTCATTTTTTCTGATATGATATCTTGATGTTTGTGCATTTCCCTTAGGACGAGATGGGCGAGGAATAGGTTCGTACGAGGTGATGTCAGAAAATTCCGCTCTACAAAGAGAGTTATGAGCTGATAGATCGCTCATTTCAGGTCCACCTTTCATACCTGGACGCCAAGATCCACAAGCCTTTCGGTGAAATTCCCAGTCTAGCCTTTGACAGGCTTTACTACAGTAAGTCACAGTCTTACATCCACTGCACCGGAGGACGTTGACTGATTCAAGATTCCCATTACACTAGACGAGGTATTCGATAAGCAGGAATGTATTAGGGCATGGAATAGAGAATCACCTTGCTGTATGTGCACGATGGAGAATAGATTCCAAGTGCCTCGAATTCGCTGTGTAGAGCGCGGGAGTAGTTCATCGCTTCAGCCAGTGATGTACAAGCTGCTCGAATTCTCCTATGCGCAGCGTGGTCGGACATCAATTGGGGAAACGTCGAGTTTTCTTCCAGTCGATGTAAGATGGGGAGGTGTATTGAAGACAAGTGGAGTGTCTTGATGAGATCTTCAATGTTTTCAACGATGTCCCTCGACTGCCGAAAGTATGTACGAGGAATTTTCAGAAGTAATGCCAAAAGATTGAATCGCAATGCATAAATGATCCATGAGTGTCCTTTAGCATGTGTGGGACCATAAGCCTTGAGGGTGCTCAGCAGAATGTATACTCCGTTTTGTAACACGAGGGAAGCTGGTTCCTTGGGATCGAATGTAGGAGCGATCTCGAGGACAATAGAAAGGACTTTACAAAGAAATGACATAATAGAACGAGTCGGCAGTGATTCGTAGAGCATCGGTATACTTTGCTTGAGCGTTGTATGTACTGCGATGAGAAGTTGGAATTGTTGCGGGGAAAATTTTCTGCCGCTAACGGACGCCAGTAAGGGTTGAAACAATGCATAAGCAATTCGTCTTCTGCTGCAGCCGAGAATTTTCCAGACTTCATCGAGATCGGCTAAAGGGGAGTTTAGTAAACAAATCAAGGTTTCACTGTTGGCGACAACGCGCGGCTCAGGATTCACTTCCTCCTGCAAGCATACTGTATGATAAATGGAGATCTCGATGGACAGTGCGAGAACACCCTGCGTTGATGCAAGACGCGGAGTGTCTTTGAGCATGCGATCGAGGAAAGTTTCGATGATAGTAGCAAGAGTGCCGGTAGTATATCCATGCGTGATCAGGTCCATGTTTCGATTCCCTCGAGGAAGAATGAGTTGTCGATAAATTATGAGCATCCAGTCCCACATCTTCAACCAAGAAGTCTCGAGCAGAGCCTTAACATCGGCACCGTCCATTAAAACCGACCAAAGCTCCGTCAACGAGAGAATGATCGGATCTAAGTCTTTGACCGAGACAGTCAAAGGAGGGGGAGAGTTGAACTGGGCAATATAGAGGTGTAAGATATTGGGATTGTGTTTCCATGTCTTGAATTCTGAATTCAAGGCGAGCACAAATGAAGGTAAGTGAACTTCCGGGTCCTGATATGCTTTTTCGAGGAGATCCTGCAACATCGGGGAATATCAATTACATCCTGACGAGACAATGTAAAGTGGATGAGACTTACCTGCAGTTGTTGAGGCAATCGGGATCGTGATAGCTTCGGAGCCTTCGAGCGCATAGGGACATCCAATGAATAGGAACTAGAGTAGGAAGCTGAGTTAACACGTGGCCGCAGTTCATCATTCGCTATAAATGGATTACTTCTTGAGTTCGTGAGTTGAGTTGAAGTGAGGAATTCTCAGTGCTCATATATAATCAGCGAACTTGGGGCGTTTGATGATGAGAACATCATGGAGAAATTCCGGAAGAACCACTCTTTCAAAATCTATCAATGCCGATAATCCCGATAAAACATAGAGACTGCGGGGATTCTTCCGTTCGTCCCCTCAACTCGAAGTCGAATGCGAGAAACGTCCAATTGTTCATTCAATTTCTACTGTACGAAATCAGCTACACGGTGGAAATTCATCTGTGTATCCTGGATCGGTAAGTCTGGGTGAGAATGTGGAAAAAATGCGAACGAAACCCACCTCATCTTCTGTATCGATAATTCATTATCGGTGAGTTCTTTCCAGTGCTCCTCAACCTCCATCTCCATTACGTTGATGACAAGATCCAACTTCAGGACGAAACGCACAACTATTACGAGCCCAAACACTAGCCTATAAGAGAAGTGCCAAATGAGGATACGATAGGATGGCTCCCAGTTCTTAGGGGAAATGTCTCTAGGTAGAACAATCAGAATAAGCGGTGCGACATACAGTTGACCCCAAGTTACAATACTTCAACGACACCCAATTACAAAAAGGTGCGCGTGAAACGAAGCGCAACAGCGCGTTTTGCAGGAGGTCCCGTGATGAAGACGAATAAGATTAAAGCTTCGTGAACACGGCTAATTTACTTACGCTATTTGGAAAATGAGATCACCACCAAGGGATTGTTAATTTTAGAAAGGGTTAGCAACGAGAAAGCTTGAACTCCTATAACAACTTACAGTCCAACGAGAGCGAGCAGCAACCATCACCGGTAAGCCATTGCAATAATATAACTCTAAGAAATACATGCCAGAACCGCTCCTTCATACACGATTTGAGTGCCTTGAGACACTATTAACAAAAAGATCAGGAAATGACATGGCAATGAAGGAAGCATAATCGTCACGAAGATTGATGGAGGTGCAAAGAGGACGAAGTGAAGTTTTGCGATTATAACCGACGTCAAAGGTCTGATTTAGGAAGTATGAATTAAATGCAACGGAGAGAAGGATTGCGGTATAGGTTAGTGAGAAGCCACCGTAGTAGAGACTACGAAGGGGAAACCTACCAATTGCAAGAGTCAGAACACCCGCGACGAAGAAACCCGATATGCAAGTCCAAATTCGACCAAGTTGCAAACAAAGCACAACATTCCATATCGAGACGGGTTCAAAAAAAGTGACACTCGTTACCTGAGCTTGTTGACTTTCTCAAATCGTATTTCTGAGGTGGGTCAGAATTCAGCTCTCCAACACAAGCACGAGAGAAGAACAATTATAATTTTGTGTCATTCTAGGTTCCGCAACTGAATTCGGGATATGTTAACATCCGACCAAATTGACACGGATACTATAGCCCTCGATAGGAAAATCCTAACCAATGCAGAGACTGCTATTCACTCTGCTCTGCTCGCTCGGGCCGAAAGAAATCTTGCTGCACTCGAAAAAGAGGTTAACGCTGTGGTTGCAAGGCGTGAGACCGAAAGATTCTATGTCATTAAACTTCGTAAACTGCTCTCGCCTGTTCGACAACTTCCACCAGAGATACTCTCGACGATTTTTGTTCTGCTCTCAGAAGACATCAGAATCCCTCCTGAACTGACGCAAACCCCCTGGATCCTGGGGCGTGTCTGTTCACAGTGGCGAACAATTTCACGCAGAGAATGCCAGCTTTGGGGAAATCCAACTATTGATCTCCGTTCGAATGGGATCGGAGAGAATTGCATCGAAGATTTGGACTGTGCTCTTGATATTCTCCCACCGGCTGTCAATATTGATCTCCACTGCTCTTACGAAACTAGCGACCCAGAAGACCTGCTTCCATATCTGAACCGTTGCCGATTCATCGAATTTTATGGGACCATCGAGTTTGTTAATAATATCTTCCAAATGGCACCTCGCCACGCATTGCAGAATCTCACCGTTGTTTATTTCGTCATTCCTCCGACCTCTAACGGCTCAGCGGGTTCTCAAGGGGGTTCAGCGTCTGCCCAGGGACTATTGCATGCGGCCACTCACCTTGAAGAACTCAAACTCGAAATGGGTGAGGTGGGTGAGCCCGCAGTCGAGTCCCTGATGTCCCTCGACATTCCCCATGGTCACCTGAAAGTTCTTAAGATCAGTATCAATGTGGATATACCAGCTCTTTGTAGGTTCCTACGGCAGTGCGACTCCCTCGCAGAACTGAACATAGAGTTGGGGGGGTCATATGATCCTTGCCATGAATATAACAACCATCTCTACTTTCCCGAACTTCGCAAACTCTGTGCCACTGGCGCCAATCTCGCTTCGTGGGTTCCAACATTACGTGGTAATTGGAGAAAGCTCAGATTTCTCACCTTGTGCCGTGGCATATGCCAGGCCGAAAAACTACAAGAAATAGTCGAGCAATGCACGTCCTTGGAATTCCTGCGCTTTCTGGCTCCTCCTGATTTTCCTCTGAGACCACTTGCCATGCCTGTTCTCCGATTCATGGATGTGATATATGAAGCTTCTGCAGAACCTTTCAATCATTTCTTCCTTCCTGCTTTGGAATATCTACGGATTCACACTTCTTCAGGAGATTTTGAATTTGACATAAACACCCTCTCTGATACAATCAAACACTCTCAATTCCCTCTATCTGAATTCGAGGTTGACAACTGGAGCTGGCCTGTTCGACCAGCACCCTTCCTCCGCAATATATTCATTCCTGTCTCACACAAAATCGGTACAGCTATTTTTTCCAGTACCATTCTTGACGCTACCATTCTGCGTGAGATAGGCTCAGGCCACCTCTTTCCAAACGTGAAACATCTCGCATGCCGCGCCGAATCAGGAAGAGCTATTCTGGATATGATAGAGGCTCGTCTATTCAAGAAGATTGATGAATGCCAAGAAAAGACATGGCGATTTTCTTTTCTTACTCCACCCAAATCACCCGAAGCCAATCATTTGAAACACCTTTGTCTTGCGCATGGGATCGATGTCGAATTTCAAGAAGGGATATGGGTAATCACGAGCGGACCGATGGATGAATTCTCTCCTTCCGAATCATGTGGATTGAAGGAACTCTTTCCGTTCGATGCGTTTGTATAACTTATGTCTATATGTTTTGTGACAACTTAGACAATCAAATGGAGAAGGAATGATTTGGATTGTGCATTACACCTCTTCTCCTTTGTCCGACATTTGGGCAATATCAAAATGAAGCACTATAGTTTTTTGGTGGTAATTTAAGAAGACTCAGTTCGGAACTCATATTCCCTGCCATAGATCTAACAAAGAAATGAAAATAAATTGGGAGTAAACGTTATGTTTGTCAATTTATTCAACTCTCTGTGAAGCTTATATCCCACCCTCTGTCCAGAGGATTGATATGCTGTCCAGAGAATTGATATGGATGCGAGGGAGCTTCCACTAATATTCTGAAAACTTAGTCAATTGCTGCCACTTCGGGCCTATACAGAAGTAAATCAAAATTCTCGTGAAAGGAACGAATATCTAGCTTATGGCGACATCAAGAGTGAAGACTCCAGTACTAATTCACTTTTTTCTCCTGCGGTGCAGTTCGTGGATATAATGAGGTTCGTCCACATCTCACGCCTCTTCTGCTGCTTGCACTGAGATGTTCTCCTAGTTCGAGTCTATGGAATATGTGGTATCCAAGCACCAGCCCAGCACATGTGGGATTCTGGGCACAGGTGTCTATGCACTTTGCTGGGTCCAAGCCCTTGACAATGGAAAGTCGAGTGCCTATGCAGCTTTTATTGTTTACAATGCAAAACCCGGTTTGTACAAGCCCTTCATGTATGTACGTACCTTGGTCAACTGTCAAAATAATACATAAATTTGCCCATGATCTTTGAATCAACATTGGCTGGAGTTGATGCTATCAAATGCTACTTAAACTACATCGATTAACCATACTTATAGAATACCATCATGAAACAAAGGTGACCGTGACATTAAACCTGCAGCTAAACGTTTTATTTCTCATTCATCCATCCAAACAGGTTCCCTGAAAAGTCGGGTGAAATGAGGAACTTCTCCACCTGCGTCCCATAACGAATCTTCACCCAAGGTAGGATCAAGGGTGTTCGTGATAGGCGCGGGAAAAAGGTCGTATCACCTGCATCTTTTGGTTTCGCTAGACCGATGCTCGGAGGGATGCTCTCGACAAAGTCTATGAGGAAGATGAGAGGAGGTTGTAATGTGGGATCAGCAAGGAGTTGGGTCAATTTCCATCTAATGATGTCTTGTTGTTCTTCCAATGCTCTCTGTATGATATAACGGAATAATGCTTGCGTAGGAGACGACTCCAGGAACTTGCGTTCTAGCCGTGGTAGTTAGAATACATTGGATCGTACAACAGAAAACTAAAGATGTTCACATACCCGGACGATAAGACCCGCACTCGCTGCGATGACGTGACCAGTCGAGCTTCTGACATGTCTTCGAGCAGTAGAATGCCATTTTGCAACCCGTACAGCGTTGAAACTTGGCTGAAGACTGCTTTTTACCACACTTTATGGGAAAATGTCAAAGTGTTATTCTATAGTCCCACATAAAATTACCTTATGATTCGAACACTGCGGTGCGTAGCCTCCAAGTGCAAACACCGAAAACTCAGTATGTGCCGCGGTCGCCCAGCCAATAGCATCATTCAGCTGAAGCCACGCGGATCTGATTTTCCTGTCTGTAACACTACTCGGAAGATCGGAAACTCCATTCTTGCCCGTCAATCGTCGAAGAACTGGACGATGTATCGAGTTGAAGCGCAAAACCCGAATGAGAGACTCAATCAAGGTACCGATATCGGGTGACTTCTTGATATAGGCGGCGCTTTTCCAAAGCAACGGAAGGATGTTATAACGCAAGGCATAGATCATCCATGCGTGCCCCACTGAACCTTTGTTGGCATAATAGGCCAACTCCGCCAGAATGTAACCAATGCATTCGTGACTATCATCTTTTTCGGGCTTTTCCGCGTACCAAGGCCCGTCGTAAGAGATGGGGCGTGTGTTAAGGCAAAAGGACAAGGCCTCGCAAATGTACGAGATGACAACCTTAGGGGGAAAATCTCGGTAGAGTGAGAAGTCCCGCAAGCATAGTTCGATATGAACTTTTTGAACCACCCGAAAGGAAGACGCCCAATTTGGCCCACCCCGAATGCCCATGTACCCAGGTTGAAAGAACTTTCGAGCAGCTTCGATGCTGTCGAAGCCAAGTACTTCGCGCACTTCGTTGACATCAGACCGAGAATCGTGAATAATACCAGCCAAGGCCAAACTAGAGTTCCTTAGATGTTCACGTAGACGCTTTGGTGGCGGGTATTTGGCGTGGTGCAGGTAAATCTCGGTGCAGAGCGTCACCACACCCTTGGTAGACACAACGTCTGGATGTATTGGGCGTTGAAGAATGAAAGCCAAGATTGTTTCAATGAATTCTGCAAGCTCATATGCATGGGAAAGGTCGGATGTATCGCTTTCAATAATGACGAGTTGGCGATAGAGAAGATCTATCCATTTCCACATCTTCGGCCAAACAGAATCGAAAATGTGTTTATAAGAATCGCTGTCCTCGTTAAGGGCGGCGACTGAAAGACCACGGAAGGCTTGAATTACAGCAGCAGCGCTATCAAACGAAAGTGATACGGGGAATGGGGTATCAAACTGCTCGACGTAGAGCCGGAGGATGGTGAGGTGATGATTGACTTTGAGGGGCCAATAGCCTGGGTTCCCACGGAAAAAGTTGACAAAGTTACTTAGATGTATTGACGGTTCCTTACGCGCCTTGTGGAAGAGATCCTAAAAACGACAGCGGGCCAAGTGAATTTTGGAGTCCTACAGATAGGATAAAATACTTACTTGGATACTCTCAGGCAGCTCATCAAGACCAAACTCCTGACATCCTTGCATATCCAAGCCAAATCAAGTCCAGATATGTATGCACCACGGATGTTGCGTAGGTGATGAAAATTTGCTTGACAGCAACTTGAAAGTGACAAAGATTACAAATGGAGAAACTGATCGGTGGCACTAGTTTTCGACAAACGATGACATCATGTTTGCGCGCCTATCTGCAGACACATAGCGCTCAGCGTTGAATACGTAAATGTTTGAACGCTAAAAGTTGAATTTAAATGTATATAAAGACTAGAAACACATTCAGGAGACAGAAATAGCAGATCATGAGGAACGACTTATATCGTTAGTTCATCCGACCCTCTGTAAAGGTGATATTCCTGCCCTCTGACCAGAGCGTTTATATGGATGCCAGAGACCCTTCCACTAACGTTCCCAGTGAAGAACGTGTACCCATCCATGGGAAGGTTCTTAGGATCTGGTTGTAGCATTACAGTGCTCATCACAGGCGTAAAAGACGGAGAAGCCTCATAGCTGACTACGGAAATTGTAGGCATCTTGTTATCATTGTTGCCGCTTCGAACCTATACGGAAAGTCAATCGGAATGGCTGTTAAAGCAAAAGGTATCTGGCTTACAGCGACGACGAGAGCAAAGACCTCAGTAAACCCATCCGATGTCATGACGAGCTTTGTTCGCACAGGATCGTATAGGACGGTATCCTGAGCAATCACAAATCCAGAGCCATGATTATCTACTATAGTTGGCCTAGAGCCGTCATTTTCGTCGACGGAGAACCAGAACTTGGAAATAGAACTGTTGAGAGGGATTTGTGCAGAAAAGGAGTGTTCTCCGTAACGATATACCCCCTTGATGTTTGCGAAAAAGCTTGAGCCTGAAGGTACAACGGAAGTGGAGTGGACGAGACACCCTGCCGAAGGGCACAAGAATTTATATTTGGCGTGGCGAACCTTCCATAATAAAGTGACTGCGCGGTTGGGATTGTACGTCAAACGCTAGTAAGTAGTGAGGTCAGTTTATGAAAAGGATATCGCAATGGTACTCACTCTCAAGGAGAGTTTCAATACATAGGTTCCGTTATTCGTGTAGAATGCAAATCCTTTGATTTTGTTCTCGAAGGGCTCCACAGGGGCCGTAAGCTTGACTTCTTTCGGGACTGTATTGACGATTCGTTCTAAGAGAGCCCCACATGTTTTATTGAAATTCTCCGGCGAGGCAATACTGACCCCGTACATGTCAAGCGAATCCGCTGTGGTTCAAAAGAGGATCTTACCTTTTCATGGTCACATTCCCGTCACTTGAAAAGATTCTCAGATCTGACCGAGTCGTGATATTTGGAGTGGTGACGAGCACATTAGGGGTTGTGCCGTCGAGATATTCCGTCACGCTGGAGAAAGGTCAGTCTTGCACGTGAAAGAATACACAGAAAAACGTACATCAAGTTGTCGAATCTGTTCAGAGTGTGGTCAAATGCTGCAACATCATTTGACGTATTCATGACATTCGGGAAATCGGCACCTGTCAGACCACCAACAGTATGACCACATGCAACTAATGCGATCATTTCTGTCTGGGTGAATCCTTGGCGCTGGAACAGGGCAATGTGTGTCTGGAGGTCTTCGTCAGGTGAAGGAACAGTCGCGGGTCCAGCAACAGTCGCATCAATTCGACCGCCGCGGTATGGTATCACAGGCCCGCCACAGGAAGCCACGCCAAGTACAGCACCCATAGCGATAATATCTGCGACTAGTGGGTGCCGAGAAGATTATCGTCAGAAGTGCATGAGGACTTGGGTTGACTTACGACTGAGGTAGGGGGACATGAGGGGTCGGAAATCGTTCAAAGACAACGGGATGGCTTGCCCAACATTCTATCGTGTCAAGCAGATCAAAATCAGATCAGTTTCAAGTTTGATGACAAGAGCCAAGAAGACAAATTCACCTGTGGTATATCGAGTTCGAAAACAATCGAAGCATCGAGGCCACCAGATCCATCATTTATATCGTGTGTCGACATGTCGTGGAAAGCCTGTGGGTTTCATCATGGTACTTATGCTTGATATCAAGAGACTTGTGGGACATACGACTCGTAACCACTGAGCTGCAACCGTCGTACCGGATCTTGGGGCGCAATTGAAGGTAATACCCGGAAGAAACGTCGAGCCGTATAACGTTTCGTCGATAATGCTCAGTCGGGGGTCGGGCCAGTGAAGAACTACTGGGGAGTCGAATGCATTTACTGTTGTGTTAGGGCGGAAGGAAAGTGCAAGCAGTAGACATAACTGAAAGAGGAAGTGCATGATAGTGAATGGGGGATATCCTTTATGAAGCTGCACTGCACGACATTTTATCTTGCGTCGCGTAACATAGTCTCCAGGAGGACAGATGTTATCGAAATTTCCTTCCCACGTAGGCGAGATATAGACAGGTTTCCCCGTAGTTGATCCTTTGGAGTTCTGGATGTTGAGGAGCTTAACAAGAATTTTCTAAGTAGTAGCACTACAACGTCGGAGTGAACCAAAGGACCTGAACATTGATCCAACATTGATCGTAAGACAGAGAGACAGATGTACCCAGCCAGAGTTTCGAGACTTATAGCCGCTAGGTAAAGAAACGAGAGATATAGGCGACACGTTAACGTTCAAGTTTGCCAATCATTTCGAAAGGAATGAAACTACTTTATCGTCGTGACGCAATGCCGGTGATGAGGAAGCGCGTCGGACAACCCTGACAGGATGGAGTTGCTAAGGATGTAAAGGGGAGTTCCATTTCAGAATCAGACCAACACGACTGCCTATTAGTAGGAGAGTAGGCCGCAGACTGCGAAGGACTGGGGAAGAACACTTGGAGCCAATCTCCGACCGTCCGATAACATCTTTGTCAGTGACCGTCAGTGAAATGAATGACAAGTATCAGTGGAATCGGAGTTGAAGTTCCTGGGGCTAGAGCTGAGCTCAGTTCGGCTTTCTGGAGACTTGTAGCGTCCCTGGAAACTCGGAGTTGATCAGCCAGGAAGTGCTGCCGTTCGATAGCGGGGGCGGCACCCTCGGCAATCAGCGGGTATCCTTTGCACATGTTACGATCCAAAGGTCAGTGACTTCACCAATATTCAACAACTTTTTTTCTTTCCTCTTTCTAGATCGATATCCAATGTACGTATGTTACCATAAACACCACTGTGCAGGAAGCAGCCGCGGCGATGGGTCTGCTGAGCCTCTCGATCTCCAATTTCTCCGTCGTCTGATGTACATGTCCAACAGTCATCGTCTTTTGCCGGTGCCCAACCCGGTGCTCGTTGAAGACGTCTGCAGCTGTGTTGTTTCCGTACGTAATGTCCTTGCTTCTTTCCATGGAGCGTTTCCGATCTATCTCTTCTCCTCGATCACAGGCCAGTACACCAAGGTTAGCCGACGTCGGACGTCCAACCTCCACCTCACGTCTACACTCCCCACGTGCATGTGCAGCTCACATGCAGACTGTGCACTCCGCGCTATGGAGAGGCTTATCATGGGTAGCCTGTTGGACGATCAGCAATGAGAAAGCGAGCGCGTCGACTTTGATTTGACGAAGAAAAAGAATGAGACACGCTGGGATGCTGTCTCCGATGCGAATCGCAATGGAGGCGTTGGAGCCTGTCAGTCAGCCGAATGTCACCATGCTGTTCGGGACGGTTACCAAGCTCCATCGTGCGGTTCGGTATGTGATCATCCGTCTATGATACATTGGCCGAGGCTGAGAGTATTCAAGGCATATGATCCGGACTTACAGCCTGCAGTGTTTCCTCGCCGTAAGTCCGTCGGCCAAAATCCCCGCCCCACCTCCAATTTCAGCACTCAGCCTTGATACCATCCTGGGAACTCTGCGCGTGTACCTCCTCATGCTCGGCGTTCTCTTCCATGCACAGGCGGGATCATCCGCCTCTGATTCTCGATGCTGGTATTCTCGAGCCCACCAACTACAGCAGGAAGCCGTAGACAGGTGGTACGAAGGTATTATCAAGGTCCGTCTGTGGCCTTTCTTCCCTTGTTCCTTGGCTGATAATTTATCATTGACATCCATAGATACCCTCAAGCTCAAGCTTCGTTTACGCATGGCATCACTACATGGCCTGCACGCCCTCAAAATTGTATTGAACTCAGGTGTGAAGAGGGATGTAGTTGGGCTTGCGTCCAAGGAGGGTGTGTTTCCGAGGGCCGGTTCATAGTCAGTCCATTCGGTGGTATATTGAATTCGTCAATACGTGGTTGAATATTTATATACGTTCTAAGATTTTGCCGATTTTCTTCATCTCGCGAGGACAAAGGTTAATCTGATGTGGAAACTCATCTTTGTACGTCTTCTTCCCCATCCCCACCCACTCACATACCCACACTAACGCTCCACCTCTCTAGAGAAGCACAATGCGCTCCGACTTCCCCCTGTCTTCTCCTGAAAGACTTGAAACGCTCACCTCACCCCGCTCACATGCCCTCTCCACCGCATACACCGCATGCATGACATCGCTTCACGTGCAGCTCGCGGCCACAGCATGCGAGGCGTCATGGTGTTGCTGCGTATGCCGCATGGGAAAGGAAGGGAGGGACAACGGACGGGTGGGTTGGGTGCCCGGTGAGGAAATGCAGGTTAGGATTACAGGGTTGAGGGATGTGCGTGTGTGGTGCACGTCGAGGAGGCAGGGGAAATAGAGATAAAGAGGGAGATGAAGGAACTGAAGAGGGAGCATGAGCGGTATGGGGGGGGGGGGCGCCTTGGACTCCTACAGACATGTTTGGCGGAGGAGATTACGAAGGACAAGTGACTCTTCTTTTCTCTTCCTCCTTCATCCTTCTGCTTTTTTCTGATCTCTTTGATGTGTAGACATCACCTCCGACGCGTTCTCGATATCATACCGTGCGTACAGACGGCACGGTAGCTCCACTTGTGATACTTGCTTGGGACATGTAAGCAGTTTGTGGCAGTTCCGAAGGGCGAAAGTGTCCACATATACCAATTTCTATTTTTCTTATCCTCAGCGTATTTGTTAAGTTTTAATCAAATGCACGGCGAGCCTTAGAGAGTCTATCTCTGGGTACCTTCTTTTTCAGAAGCATGCATTTTCCTTTCTGATGGAAAGGACATATTCAACTATCGGCAAACGGCATAGCCACCCTTCTGCCATGGGTCAGTGTAAATGCCTCAGCGCGCTAGAATCTGCTTCTTACAACATCGCCATGGGTATATCTCAGGGATTTGACCTATTCCCTCCCTTGACGGAATCGCTTGAAGACAAGGTAATTGAAGGTTCATAGATTTCATGTATTGCTCACCAAATTCTTGATGATTTCCAATCTAGAAAGCATAGGCAAAGTTTATGAAAGCTGTTGAGCAGAAGTATGTTGGTGATCCAAACGTATCTGTGACAGAATATGGCATCGAAATTCAGCAGGGAGAGCATCCTTGTCTCCTCAATACCGCTCACTTTTCAACGGTTTAGCCCAAAGGTGACGGGATCGCACGCCGGGAACGTCGTGAAATATCTGGAAGAGGTTGAGAAGCTCGCTTTCAGACACTTTGATGGCAGGATTTATCCTTCCTTGGGTTTGGGTAGCCACATTGCCCAATGTATTAGTGCTTGTCTTCAACTTGTGTCTAGCTTTTTGGCAGTGAGACAGCTTATCACACTGATTTTTTGAGCATAAGTAATATCTTTGCATCCAGATTGGTTGAACATGATATATGACAGCTAAGTATTATCAAATTAATATTTCAACTACTTATAGATATTTTGACACAGATCTGCCTGTTCAGTGTTTGGTTCCATGTTGTAAATAGATGATTTGGTGCTCACCGTCAGTTTAGTACCACCTAGAATGTGTTGAACTCAAGTATGGCATGGGCAAGGCATAGGTAAGTGATGCATGCAGTGCTGATCAGAGTACACGCAAGCGGCCTACAAAGAGACAGCGTGAAACATGGATATCTATGGATATACTTATGACGGCAGTAACCAAGCAATGACCTGTCAGACAGCAGAGTCTCAACTTTCCGTAGATGGAAATTGATGATGTCACGTGGTTAGTTAGTTCCCTCCAACCAAGCCTTACAGATTATAATAGAAAAAATCGGCGGTATATCCTTGATTTATAATTTGAATACTCCTTGGATCTTGTTGTCATTTGAGCTCAAAAGCGCTAACAACTTGTCGGGAATGTGTAATGTACATGCTAGATACATTACAGACCAGCTTTCCCTCCAATTTAATGATTTCCATATCAGTCTAGCTGTTCTTGAAAACAACTTGAATACCAATTACTTCCAAGTTCCTCCTCTCCTGACGCCAAGCCCCGCCATTATCGTTGTGGCTTGTGTACAATATCTGCTTCTTGCCTTTTATATTTTTAAAGTTTACGGCGGAAAGTGGCAGGTCAGGTGTAAGTTTGACTGGTTCAACGCAAACAAATCACAACATCTCACTTGAAAGTCAAGGTGGTGTTCGTTTTCTCCAATTTCTGCTCAGCAAAAGGGAGGTTAGATGTCAGCTCTTTGTCGAACATAAGGGAAGATAACTATAATCCGGTGACATTCTAGATTCTACTACTTGGACTGGAGTCGTTGATATGTCAACCGTGATGTCCGCCGACCAACTTGACACGGATAGAGCTCTCAGTAGGAGAACATCATCCAATACAGTGACCGCAGCGGAAAAGGAGGTTGATACTGTGGTTGCGAGGCGCGATGCTGAAAGATTCCATGTCATCGATCCTTGTAAATTGCTCTCGCCCAGTGTCAAACGACTACCACCAGAAATCCTCTCGGAGATTTTTGTTCTGCTCTCAGAAACCATTGGATTTCCCCTTGAATTGATGCAAACCCCCTGGATCTTGGGACAAGTCTGTTTGCAGTGGCGAACGATTTCACGCAAAGACCCCCGGCTTTGGGGACATCCGATGATCGATCTCAGTTCGAGATATGAATCAGAACATCGCATCGAAGATTTACGGTGTGCTGTTGATATTCTCCCACTGGCTATCAATATCGATCTCTGCTGCTCGAAAGGAAAAATCGGTCCGGAAGACGTGCTTTCATGTCTAAACCGTTGCCGATCCATCATGTTCTATGCGACCATTGAATTTGTTAATGACATCTTCCAATGTGCACCTCCAAACATATTCCAGAATCTGGTCAATTTTCACTTCATCCATTACGCGTCCCCGAGTGACGGTACAGGGTATTCTCAAAGCTCGGACTCAAACTCAGCGTCTGTCTGGGGTCAATTACATTCAGCCACCAGCCTTGAAGAGCTCAGCCTCGAGATCGATGAGGTGGGCAAGTTCGCAATCGAGTTCCTGATGTCCCTTGAGATACCTCGTAGTCAACTTAAAGTTCTCATGATCAACATCCATGTCGATATACCTGCTCTTTGCAGGTTCCTGCGGCAGTGCTACTCCGTCGTAGAATTGCGCCTACAGTATGGGGAAACATATATACCATCCCGTGAATAAGTACAACAACTATCTCCACTTCCCCAAACTCTGCAAACTCAATGTCTCGGGTACTACTGTAGTATTTCGACCAAGTATTCAGAAAACGCATCACACGGGCCTCTGAACTGAAAACTTATGGTACTTGTAACACGTCACAACTACAGAAATAGCCAAAAACAGCCAAAAATGACATCAAAAATCTTCGGCCCGAGTGCTCTATGCCCCTGAATTACCTAATTTGGTAGGTGTGAACACCAATCCCAGTGAACACCCTCTGTAACGCATCATGCCCAGTGAACACTTGGTCGAAATACTACAGTACTCTCGCTTCGTGGATTCCTACATTACGTGGGGATTGGCAAAATATCATATCTCTCACCTTTGATGGTGGTGTATTCTCAGCTGAGAGACTACAGGAAATTCTTGAACAGTGTGCAAGCCTGCAAAGTCTGTGCTTGCTACTTCCCCAAAAATTTCCTCTCAAACCCCTTACCATGCCCGTTCTTCGGTTCATGTCCCCAAGGTGCCAGGACTCTGTGGTACCTTTCAATCATTTCTTTGTTCCTGCTTTAGAACATTTGCAGATTGCTCTTCTTCGTAATTGCAACTTTACAGTGGTTTGCATAATGGTTGGCACAGTTTAGTGTTGCCAAAGTTCAGTTCAGTTCAGTTCTACCCCCTCTTCTGGAGAACCCAAACCTGAACCCTTGAAAGATTAGGAAACAAGAACAAGAACATGAACTGAACCTTGAGAACCGGTTCAGGTAGGTTCGGTTCCGGTCTGAACCTAGTTCAAACCAATTTCTCAAAGTACCAAAAAATTTTTATAATATGCTATTTAATTGTGAATAGACCACTCCTCAGGCTCGCATTGATGAGCATCATCTAAAGAATTAATTACGCCACGTTTGTACCCACTCCTTACAAGTTGAAGGGCTGTGAAGGTTTCCGGAGACAACTGGTTTCGTCGTACAGTACCTGTCTGGCCACCAGCAGAAAAAGCACGTTCTGAAGCCACAGAGGATCCTTGTATAGCAAAGTAATCTCTAGCCATGAGTCCGAGAACAGGATGTTGAGTTGAATGATACTATAGACATTTAATGTTAGTTGAGATTATGAAAGAAGTATCAAACTCAAACACTTCCCCCCAAAAGCGGACTGGATCCTTGAGGTGGTGTTCAAGAGGAGCATTGAAATAGTCATCCATCTCCTGGCGAGGGTTTAATCGCACAGCCTCTTGCTGTATGCAAGATTGAATGGCTTCTTGAAGCCAGCTAGCACCATAACCTTGCT
This sequence comes from Termitomyces sp. T27, assembly GCA_017657375.1. Taxonomy (NCBI): domain Eukaryota; kingdom Fungi; phylum Basidiomycota; class Agaricomycetes; order Agaricales; family Lyophyllaceae; genus Termitomyces; species Termitomyces sp. T27. The sequence continues at coordinate 1,075 of JAGGAW010025787.1, read as the reverse complement.
GTTTTACTGGACTTGATTCTGGAGCCTTGCTGACACTAGTCATGTCATCTGAAGTTGGACTTGAATCCTTCAAACGCTTGGCATATCTATCAAACTTAAGGATTATCAGCTTGGACATCATGCAAAAGAAAGAAAATTACGTACAGTCATCTTAAAAGCTTTGAGTCCAGCATCAAATGATTTTTTATCCCATTTACTTTTGCAGTACTCTAACTTGATTGATGGATCGAGTGCTGCAAGCAACGTATATCAATCTTGTAGGCTAATAGAAAAAGAATCAACAAACCTAAGCATATGAAGTACATGTCGCTATTATCTGTCACTTTATACCATTTATTCAGTTTATCAAGGCCGGCTTGAATAGCAGGAGTGACACTCTTGAACTTAGGAAGCTGTACAAAGTTTGTCCAATGCTCGATGAGGAATTCAAGAGTTGGAAGTGTTTTTGAAACCATAGGTTTTTTTTCAGAGGAAAATGCTGATTGAGCACCTCGAGGTTCCTTTCCAGATTGATGTGAGCTATTGAAAAGGGACAATAGAGGAAAGCATACCTGCAAAACCTCTTGAATGATCTCCAACATCTTCCACTCCTCCGCATCAATTTGATAATCAATATACCGTTTGTTCTTGAGGTTTGGGACTTTGTCGGACACATCCGCAAGCAAGCAGAACTTATTGATAGCCTAGAGAACATGTCAGAACATGGAACGAAGGAGAATAGGCATAACTAACAGCCTTATTGATGATTGCACGGTCAATCAAGTCGGACATTGAACCCCACCAAATGCAAATCCATTTGATGAGCTCAAGAGGTTTCAGTCCCTCTTCCATACAAACAATTCTAAGGTAGGCTTTTGCCTGCGGAGAAGCGCGGATCTACTGAGTGTTAACATGGGGAACCTTTTGAGGTATAACAAATGACCTACCTGATTTATTAAGGCAAGAACTTTACCAAGCAGATCACCTGGTTCAAATGTCACTGCCATGTTGAGCTCCTCATTGTCAGCCATCTTCTCAATTGTCTCCCAGTCTATATCCCAGTCTTCCTCATTGTCGCTCTCCTCTTCATCATCAC